>JAQNCA010000005.1:5738094-5752426 GCA_029783725.1 Acanthurus tractus | reverse complement strand
TTGTACAACAATACACAAAACACAAGGTTTTTAATTAAAGTCTTGGTCAAAGGATTTGTGATAATGTTCCTTTGGGCGGCCTGCATTTCAGGTTGGACATTTGAATTGTTAAGAAAAAGCGGGATATTAAAAAAAACAAGAAATCACCTCACCTCTGCCAGGTAAAACTCATCATAGTGCCTGCGGTGGTTCTCGCCTTTATAATAGTTGCTAGCGGCAACGATGACGTCCACAGCTACCATGCTCAAGATGAACATGTGGAAAACAGAGGATCGCATCAGTTGCTGTGGAAACAGAGAGGTGTTCAGTTGCAATCAATATAAATTGCACACTACGGGCTAAGGGGAAAGAAGAGGAGTGCAGAAAATCAACTGCCATTTTCACTTGTTTGCCATTGAACTTGTTGAAATTCTTGCTTGAGTATAAGCCAGTAAAGGCATGATAATAAAGCCCAGCATCGCTGAGATAAATCATTTTCAGCCTGATTGATGTTTATAACTCAGGGTAACAAGATTACAGATGATTGACGGTCAGTGCTCAGTTGCATAAAACCACTCAGGCTGAGGTTGACATCAAACTTTTATTAAAGGATGTAAAAAGGAAAAAATGAGCAGCACAAAAAACACAATAAGGATCTCCTTAGGATGTTGGAAAGGAAAACCCTTTGATCTAAGGGTTTTCTCTGGGCTATTCAAGTATTTTCTTGTGCGCTGCTAGAGGGTCTTTGGTAATCATTTTCATGTTTCTGTTAATGGGTTGTTTTAACGAAAGATTTCCCGCTTTATTCTCTTTAATTAGTTATTTATTTTTCTTCAGTTATCTCGTTTCTTGCAACATATTTTGCCTGTGCAAATTTGCTTGGCTAGATTAAAATTTACATTGGTTTATGTGTTTTTGTTTGAGGGGAATATCATTCTCATCTCTTGCCTTCTTTTTTGTCATTTTCTTTTTTTTGTGTTTTCTTTGTTGTCAAATTTAAAGACACTAGCTTACACTGATGATAAGAATGATGATGTGAATGAAATGTAACTATGGTCACTGAAGTGGACATCTACTGTATTATGATAGTGACTGCTGTAAAAGCCTGGACACTTAGGCAAGGAGACTACCTAAAAGGCTTTGTCCAATGCTCCTTAATGAACCCCTTGGCTTAAGAAAATTCTTGATTATGACACAAACTTAAGTTAAAAATGTAAGGTATTTTATGCAACCAGCACGGATGTTAGAAGACGGAGAGAATATACATGTGGTAGTACAGGCTTAGGTTTTTTCTTTGTTGAGGTGCCAAGCATAGAATGCACTATACATAAGGAGGTGGAAACAGGCAAAGAGGGCCACCAGCTAAACTGTAGGGAATTCAAAAGCAATCAGGAGCCTTTCTTTGGTTGCTGGGAGAATTATCCACCCAGACAGCAGAATCAGTGCGTATTCAGACTGCCGGAAACAAGAAGCGAAAGGAGCAATAGATGTATGTTATTTCCTGTGGGAATCGCAGTGGGACTGAACGCCTACAACAAAATCACACAACAGAAACAATCACGATTTCAAAGAATGTGAAGAAAAAAAAGGTCGGTCAAAAACAAACACTCATCATTTAGACAAACACTGTAAGTGTATGTTCCTTTGGACACAATATGACAGATGTGATCATTTCCTTGAACTGCATGTATGTGGCAGAATGAACAGCTTGTGAGTGGGCAGAATCGCTCACTCTAAAAAAAGACTTGCATGTGAGACTGGCAATAGGAAGGATGGAAAAAGTTAAAAAAAAATGAGAGGAAGACTTTAAGACAGATGAAGAGTGTTTTGCGGCATTGCTGGAAAGATCAAGTTGGCCCCAGGAAAACGGGACCGCTGCCACCCTCCCTCCTACACACGAATGCACTTACAGCACAAACTCTTTAAAAGTCTTGAAAGCCTGATCTGCAATTGTGTTCGCTGCTTTGAGTACAAATGATGAGAATGGAATGAGTAGAAAAAAATTATCTCACTGAACTTTAACTTGTGAGTAATTTACATAAGTTATTGCTGTTTTGTAAAAATAAAATTAAGTACAAGAGTGTGACAAAAGAAAAATGGAACGAACAAGTGAGAAGTGGGGAGGCCATAGATCACATTAGTTTCTCTTTTACCTGACCATGATTTGGAACTACTCTCCTTACCTGACCTGACCTAACCTAAACAGAGTCATTTAGCTGCCCAACTGAACATTAACCATTAAAGTGGCAGTATAGCTTTGGAAGAGACTGTCAAGCAATTCATTTGCCTTTATGGGTGCCACATGAAAACAGAGAACCGTTTAATTGTTTTGGAGGATAACGACAAACAATTTTGTCCTTAATATTAAAGAACTTCAAGATACATCATAACTGTAAAGTGCACACAAACATCTAGTTGCCACTTCTTCAGAGGGTTGTAATAGAAGTAAGACATAGTTTGAAACCCCAAACACACCAAACTGGCATCAAATAACTAGAGCACACAAAAGCCAACTGCCAAGTTGCCTGAAGTAACATGCTTTTAAGCTAAAAATTGCACTTGAACACACATCAAATAGAACAGCTAACGGTCAGCTAGCATGCATGTTCTGCGCCTACATGAGAGGAAATAACTCTTCATACCAGCAGATGGCAGTAGCATGAATTCATCATTTCAAAAATCCTAACCTGAACTACCTAAGACTGTGGAAATACCTTAGACAGAAGCTACTGTTATGATTAGGCATGTTTGTCTACCATTTTCACACAAAGCTGACCTCTCCTGAATCATGCTGATCAGTTTGTCTTCAGTTTCTTCACTCCAGATGGCAATTGCGTTGTGAAGTAAGAAGAGCTGTCACTGTGTGCCCTCTACTCATGTGTACACTACTTATTTGCTTGCTTACCTAACTTTCTCCTCTTGCTAACTGATTCGCTTAAGCTGAACAGCCAGTTAGAGTGATTTCTCTCACTGACATTCTCTGTTCTCTATCTAAGTCTTTAGGATTAGGTTAGACTTACAACAGTTTATGGTAAAAGTTTGGATTAGGAATATTTACTCTTTCTCCTGTTATAATAACAACTCTGGAGAGGAAATATCTAATACTAAGCTTAAAAAGCTATTTAGCTCTAAGTTCATTGTCAACTTAATCTCTTTACTCGTCCCTGAGTAGAGCTGTATGTGCTCTGTTGGACCTGTAACCACACCCAACAATAATGTTAGACTTATTTTCTACCTCACCACAGAAAAGTGAGATTGGAAATCACTGAAGATGAGCATTCTAAGCCAGTGTTAACTTGCAATTTTAAGATAATGCAATACCTTAAGACAACACAGTCAGACGCACCTGTGAAACTCCCTTCCTGAGCATCACAAGCTAGCAAGATCTGTAGCATCTATTATGTTCACTTCTTAATACCCAAAAAGCCTTTTCCCAGTTTCTTTTTAAAATGCACTCTTTTGATCTCTTGCTGTTTCACTATTGTATTTCCCCAATTTTTTCTGCCTGGTTTTATTAACATAACATGCCATGAATTTTTGTCACAAATGCAAATTATTGTCATTCTTTTGATTTTAACTGATTGCCAAGACTGGCAGAGCTGCTAGCCTTGAGATTGGGTGTTTTTGCAGGACACACACACACACACATGCACCTTCCACACACACAGTGGTTAGGCTCCCTGACTGAGATTGGACGTGACAAAGCAGTTTGACATTTCCAGCAACCAGACGTTCTCCCCCATGGGTGTTTTGGCTGAACAGAGTTGTGTGTGTATGTTATATTGTGCGTATGTGTGTGGGGGGAGGGAGTGAGATAGATAGAGACAGACTGACAGAGAACAGAAAGTACACATTTGTGCGTATGAAATGGTTGATTTTCTCAAGGACCTGACGCTGCCCATATTCTCTGTCAGCTTTTGGGAATCACACTGCTAGGAAGAGCTGAAGTGCAGTGTGCATTTGTAACCTCTGTTGTAAGAAGATACAACCGGCTGCCTATCCAACTCTACAACAGAGCAACCTTTTAATCTTTGCCTCCCATTCCCCTTGTTGGGTGGACTTCACCAGATAACACTCCTTTTCAAGGCAAAATGACCTAGTTGCCCAGTGCAGCTGATGGCACCAGCACACCATACATGGCCTCGAGATTTCAGAATCAATTTAACAGCATCAAACCTGAGACAGGATTGCCCTCCCCTGCTGTTTGATGTGTCTTAGCTTGTGTGTCTCTAAAATCCTTCTACACATGTTTAGTGGATGCTATTTACGTGTGTTACCTCAGGCTTGGTCTTTGAAACACCAGGTGCTCACTGTGCACAGGCACAAGCTGAAGTTAAGTTTTGCAAGCAGAAGCCACACGCTGAGTTGTCGCTTTGGCATTTAGCCGAGGAGCTCGGGCATCACTCTTTCTGATGGCAAAGAAAAGCTTAAGTTCTAACACATGACACAGCACATTCTGAAAAATACAGCTTGTACTCAGCTCCTATTTGCTTGACTGCAACAGAGTGTACATGACAGAAATTGCATACACAAATAGTGTTGTGGATAAAAAGGCATAATTTCAAGTGGCATGTAATTTGGTATTTAGAGGTGCACTTGGGGTGTGCTTTCCACCAGTAAAAACTGAAAAGTAACAATAAAAATAAACTGAAATTAACATGTTCTCTTTTAGTCAAGCCCTCTTGCTCCTTGTTTGGACACTTGTCTTCTTTATTGTCAACTTAGACAAATGCAACAAAACCTCACACTCTCTATGCAGCATACCTGGAGCATTTGGCTGCAACTGTACCGCAACCAAGACAGCTAGGCGGACTGACAGACCAATGACTGCTTCCTCATGCTCCGTCTGTTCACTCAGACTGCCAAAGAGGACAAATGCTCTTTCTGCTGGTACATGAGAGGAGTGTAGCACATGTGCACATAGCTGGCAGGATATGGCAGTGCTCACACAGGAATTATCACCAACGGCCTGGGCTGTGTTCTGGCACAATATCCCGCTACAGTTTCATCTCTCCTGTTTACTGAAATTAAAAAGAAATTGAGTGGGATTACGGAGAGCCTCACTTGACCTTATCTCTTTAGTCTTTTCTGTGGTGTTCGTTGATGTTTAATAAACAAATGATCACATTCCAAGTTTTATCAAAGCTCTTTTCTTTTCCATTGTGTGGCATACCACTGAAAAAAACCTACATTTTTATACCAATAAAAAACAACGTTTTTATTTGTATACAAATAAAAAATGCAGACAAACTAATTTAGAAATCTATTGTAAATTTGGCACAACTTACTCACAGCTAGCTGTTGTATCAAATCAGAGTTACTTTAATTTATAGCTTTGGACACAAAGAAAGGGTTTGTAAAATTTTGATAGATTGAGGATCTGGTAGAGTGGCAGCCCCTTGGTTTATTACAGCCCTGCCAAGTGCACGCTGACTCATGTCTCTGGCTGGAAAACAGGTCTAAATAAAACATGATGGTCTGTCTGCATCTTCCTACTCCTAATAGTATCTGTGTTTTACCCCCTCTGCACTCCTACCTGGCTTTTTCCTTATAAACCTTTTTTTTTATTTCTAGCATACAATACTATATGTGCATCTGGTTGATTGCAGTCTTGGCTAAATAAACAATTCGATTCGGTCACTGTGTGCTGTTCATGAGTGTGGATCTCACAGGACTAGTTGCAGTTTTTTTCATACATCTCTTGCAAGTGTTTTTGTTTCAAATTATACACATACCTTGCTATTTCCCAGTGCCCTCTTTTTCTTTCACTGTTCTCATGGATAGCAGTGTTTTCTTGGTGTGATTATTTTTTCTCTTCTCTTTGTCTTTTTTTTCTCCAGCCAATTTCCCTTTTCTGTCCTATCCTTCTCCTTCCACCCACGGAGACACATTGACCTTAACCTTGACACACTGTGTATATCTCTATGTATAAATGTAAGTTTAAAACGATAAGAGCAGTGTTGTTAAGAAGATCCAGGGGGCAAAGACAAGTGGCAGGGGTAAAAGGAGGGTTCCAGAGAATCAATAACCTCGGGCTTGGGAGGGGGGAGGTCAAAAAGGTTTTACTTTCATTGGAATTCAGTACCCCCCAGTGAGCTACCAGGTTATCCATCACTCTGCATTTAGCTCTGTGCACAGATGGCAGAGGCAGGGAAAGGAAGTATCAGCTGCTCAATACAAGGAGGCCATGCTAAATTAATCACGTGATCCCCCTGGATTACTATAAGCATGAAGCATTTATCATGGCTTCCATACATTTCCTTAGTGATTTAAAGCTTTTTGAATTATTCTCATGCAGAAATTATTTAGTCCCTTGGTTTTTATGTAGGGCTAGTGTATGGCATGCAGCATTTTAGAGAGTTGTGTCTTTTAGTCCAGTGAGGCAAACCTGAATAGAGTCTCACCCTCTATCCTTGCTTATGGCAATCAACGCCTCAATCTGCAGTGTAATTATGGCATAGTGGAGCATTGGGGGCTAATTAGTAGACCAGGTCTGTAGGGAAAGAAACAGGACGCTTCATTAACCTCCACAGGTTATACTGCTACCGCAAGAAAGACCAAGAAACCCAGGACTGCTTTAAAGATCCTTAAAAACAAGGAGTGCACTGTGAACAGATACAGAGCAGTCAGTAGGATGTAAATATAGTGTCACGAGATAAACAAATTGATACCACCCATCTTCAGTATCTGTTGATAAATATAAATGTACACAAACATACATATATACATACATACATATACATTTAATTAAATGTATATGTCAGTTTGTTTAAATAAATAAATATGAAGCTAGATCAAGAGCTCATTAGCTTAGCTGAAGTTGACGACTGGAAACCGGGGAGAATAATCTTGGCTCTGTCCAAAGATAAAATCTACCTAAAAATGCTTCTTAACCTCATCAATTAATATACTACACTATTTTGCTTGTTTAATTTGTAAAAAGAAAATTGAAGTGAAAGATGACAAGTTGAAATTTTAACAGGGGTTAAGCTAAAGTCTGTTTTTTGCCGGTCGCAGTGACTTACCGCAGTCTCGGAAGAAACTGTAACTTCTCAGATTCAAACTACAAAAATCCAACAAGTCAGGCAGGTTAACAGTGCTGAGCACACTTGCTGACCAATGATTTCAGTGACGTTGAGTTCATAGACACAACAGCGATGATGACTTAGTATGACAGATGTTGTCAGTTGTTAAAATTAAGACTGTCAAGGATCCTAACTGTTAGAATAATAAAGACAATGAAAAACATCTGTCAGAGTGGGTAGGGAGCATGGTGATGCTCCCTGCATTGAAGGCTATTTTAGTTTGTAGCCCCCGAGGAGGATAAGCTGCAGTTTCCCCTCTGTCTCCAAAAAGAGCAGGTGGTTAATCAATTATGTGTTATCCCACACTGCTGCTGCCCGTTGGACCCAGACAAACAGAGACTGACACACACACACATGTGCAAATGGACAGACGTCAACAGACAGACTGACAGGCTGACAGTAAGATACACGGAGGCCTGACCGGACATGTACAGATGGTTTGAAAGATGGTAGAACAGGTATGGGTTTTGCTAGCAGCAGACAAACATGAGGACACACACAGACCGCCTGTCCGTAGATAGCGCCCACCTGCCAGCCCTGAAACATTTTAATCATTTGACGGCCAATTACTCTGGAGTCAGGCAGAGCAGAACAGAAACTCACACTTCACTTCCCCGGCACTCACAGATGGCCCTGCAGGCTGGATCTCCACTGCCTGTCTTCACTCTACCTGTCTATTCAGCTAGCAGTGCTCCCTTCTGATATGGGTGAAAAAGCAACAGAATAAAGTGTTTGGCAAGAATGAGAGGCGTGGGGATATCCATCATTAATCAAAACTGATACAATTGTGCTGGGATGTGCCTTCATACTTCATCTTTTACAACCTAAAGAATAGAAAATGTAGTAAATTGTTGCAATACAAAAATACATGAGAAATTCACATAATAAAGCTACCATCTGCAGCACAAATGTTTTCCAAGTTTCAATGTTTTTTAATAACACTGAGCTCCTTAAGCTCACTAACTATTAAAGCATATTAAGAGCAGCCCATGCTATGTTGCAATGCATAAAAACATAGTTAACCAAAAATTACCGGGAAAATTGGGTTATTGGTAATAGGTTAAAAGAGAATTTTATGACAAATTATATATCTGAGACAAGATGGAACCTTCCCACTTGAAACTCTGTAAAACAAAAAACATCAGCCTTTTTTAAAATTCCTCTCTGTGATGAGGCCTTTGTGGTTTGTATTAAACAGCTGGGTTTGATCTTGCGGTTATTTAACACCATCAGAAAGTCAAAACATTTTCACAGTGCTTTGAAGTTTTGACATGCCACAAAATGCTGTCAGTTTGTGACTGGCAACTGAAAACAATGGATGACTTTTGAAATGAGGCACTATATGATGCAAGTCATTCTTAACACTATTCAACTTTTACACGACTTGATTATTGTTGGCCTCATGCTTGACACTTTGAATCATCAAGTAGGCAGACATTTAAATGACAACAAAAGTACTTTTAAGTGGCATTTTGCTCAGAATATGGTGCCAGATACTTAAGCTCTTTAAATTAAATGATTGCTGTTAAATTAAAATAATTTCAACCTGCTAAATACAGAAAAATAATACAATTTTAATGGAAACTGTTTTTTAACTTAATCTGGTATGCTACTGGCCATCTACTGAATGTTGACACCAAAACAGGTTGATGTGAGTTTCAAATATGCATTCAAGGCTACAGTTGTAAAGAAGCACTTTACACAAGATGAAAAGCTGAAAAGTGAAAATGAGGACATTCCCAACTGAGCCACTATGCTAAACCCTTTAGATGATCTCATTTAATTAATACAATCACTGGGATGCTATTTAAAGTGACATTAATCAATCTTGGCTACTGGGGTGGGCAATGAAGAATATCAGTGATATATCAGTTACAATTTAATTTATTACCTACATGATCAATATATCAAACATAAAGGCAAGCAGAAAAAAATGTATTTAATCATCCTCATAAATATTTGGCATTTGACACTATTCATTACCAGTAAAGATTTGTTATAAATATTTTTGCACAACTGTGAGGAATTTTGCAGTAAAAATTACATGCAATATCAAAATAATTTGGCTCAAATTTTTATGGTGGTAAATCATAAATGTGTGGGGATTTTCAACAGTGATTTAAAACACCAAAGTTCTTGTCTCATTTCAAATATTATAATCATTTAGTATATAACTGGGAAAATGATTTTCCTAACCATAACCAAATGTTCCTGGCCTCAAGGGGACTAAAGATTGTATTTCTTGATTGTTGCATATAATTCAGTGTGATTTGTAAGGTGTCCTTGAGTATTCTGAAAGGCACCCATAAATGATTATTATCACAACCTTAACTATGGAGTACTGTAGTGGTAACGCACTAGCACTTCAGACACAGTTTGTTAAAACACAACACTGTCACTGAAAATAAATAAACGGTAATGGTTCTGCATTATTGAACAATTTGGTAAACACCATGAAAAATAGAAAAAACAGGAACTTTGTTTAAAAATGTACTTACATGTTCATCATTACACTTGAGGCTAACGGTTAAATTATTGTGTGTCTTTTTTTTTTGTTGAAAAATTGCATTCGGTGCTAGAGTTATAAAAGAATTTAGACTAAAAGCTGAATCACACACCCAGTCCAATACAAAGACCTGCTATTCTCTCTTTACTTTGACAAATCCTCCAACCACTACGTCTCATTTGTTATCTGAGTTTTTTTTCCCCCCATTCTGTGACCTTGTAGCATTGTGAGAATAGGCTTGTGTAATGTTGTTCCTACCATGAAATATACTCCCCTTACATAGGGTTAAGATGATTATTGCTTTCCATATTTCTTTGCTTTTCATGTGCCAGGCTGACTTTGACGGAAGACATCTATTACAATTTTTGGGCCACTGCTCAGAACTGACAACAGTCCATGTTAAGAAGGTGTGAGCTGTTCTACATCCTGACCCACAAAAACACTGTGCAACTCTGCCTGTTTCTCAGGAAGTCAACCAGACAAGGTCTGCACCCTAAAGCCAGTGTTCAGACTTAAAATTGCATAAAAATCAAGAGTCTGCGTTAGGATGGGTCTGGTGCTTCGGCAGGAGCTTTTACTAGTTTGACCAATAATACATGAGTTCAAAGGTGAAATAACCCAGGTTTGTTTTTTTGTGGCAGATTTTATAACTCTCAAAAGTTATCATGGTGGCAAAGCAAAGCGCTCAGAGGGAAGTGAGCCATGTTTATCCCTCTGGTTATCCCTCTATCTAAATCTTTGCTGCAACTGATGATGAGGCTCTGGGGGCATGCTGCTTTAATGGGAATCCTGCATATTTCACGATCCCTCTCTTCCTCTCTACACTGTTTCTCTATTTTTATTTGTGCTCTTTTCCTCACTCTGTTCATGTGTGCCTCCTTCAAGTCTCACTCTGAAACAGTATTTTCTCCACGAGGATTTGTTGACAGCTCTCCTCTCTCTCATGGCCATAGACTCTATTGGCAGTCTCTCACAGCAAGGGCCCAGCCTTTAAACCATACCGCTATCAACAGCGGGCCAGCTGTAAGCAACACCTGCTGCTTTCAGCTTATCTTGAAAGTCCAACCATTTGGATCACACTGACTGCAAGGCAGCAAATGACGTCCATCATGTAGACTTCTTTTGAAACTCATCTGCCACTGAGGCAATATCATTAATGAAGCGCTACATATCAAACACAGACAAATGCGAGAACAAGGTGATGCTGCATGCATGTGGCACTTGTTAAATAGATGATGTTAACTGATTCTAAATAAAAATTGAAAACAAACACAAGGGCACAGACACACACCGCCGAGCTTTTGTCACCTTTGGTCACCTCTCACATAAGCCTAACATAATTCATAAAATGATGCATGTATGTGTGTTTGAAAGAGAAAAACACTTAACACCAGCAACATCGGCGGCATATTAATTATGTGGTGTGTTTACCTGGAGGCAGGCAGGAGCTCGGCCATGTGGTTTGTTGACGTCCACAGCTACAAGCTGCCACCCCCCAGCAGCGTCTTCATGGAACATCTGTGGCACAAGGACAGCACATGAGGAGCAGAACACACAAAAGAAACCCTGCACACCATTCAAAGCACTGGACCAGACACAAAAACACACAGCTACCCTTTGGCTACATCTTCATAAAACATCTGTGGCCACAGAAAAGCTGTAGGCATCATACACATGAATTTATACCCACACAAAAACAGCATGATGGCTACTAAATACAGTACAGGCCTAAGGACCAAACACCAGAAATAAAAACAAACCAATATCACAGCAGAGATTTTAAAACTAAGAAGACAGCTGGCTCACCAAATATATCAATTATTAATCTGAAACATTAACAAAGCTTAGCAATTACAATTATCTTGGCTTATAGTTCCAAAATGTTGTTCACCTTATATGATACTAAAAGTAAAACATTTTAGAGGAGTTAACATGTGAAGCGTTAATTTCACTTAGTTGCCTCACCTTGATGTAAGGTACACTTGTACAGTAGGTGCCATGTCTTGGTTAGATATCATTGACATTTTACATGTTACCTGTCCTGGTAACAATAACTGGAATGCAATACTGGTACTCAATGATGTGGTGATTGGTGATGATTATTTGGTACTTTTAATTTTCTGTAATAGCAAAAATGCAAGTTTTGAAAAATAATTCACCAAATTCTAAGGCTATACCAAATGGAATTATTTCTTTTTTTACACTCAAAGCTCCTGTTAAGGTTTTCTAATGAATCTTTGAATAAATGTTGACAAGTTTTCTAGTGTCATCATCATAAAACCCACTGCAGTGTCATGTCAGCTTTCCAGGCACTGACATTTAAGAAATGTCAGAATGTTTACATTTGCAACTGGCACAAAACACAATTAATACTAAATGCTGAACCACTAAATAAATGAAATTTTGACCTGATGGTAGCACTAAATTAAAAGTTATATATCATGGCAATCCATATGACAGTTATTGGATAGACATTCAACTAAAAAAAGCATGCCAACCTCATGGTAGCAAAAGTAAGAGGTCTGCCAAAGGCAGTAGGATTCATCCTCTGGGGACCACAAATGGTCTATTTTTTCTGTGTTAGTTCAGTCTGGACCAGAGTAAAGTGGAAAAAAACACTGCCACTCAAAGCCACACAATCCAGAATTTACAAAATAGCGCATTAAAAGTCAATAATGAATTTCATTAATGAGTAAGTAGCCACAAACTGGAACTTTCTGCATGAAAGTCTTTTTAAGTTCGCTTGACATTTCTCCATGAGTCAGGTAGTGAGTTGAATCATTGTACCTTTAAATGTTTCTGAGAATGTAAGACTAACAAAATATAACTGGGAGAACAAAGTGAAATTTGTAGGTTTAAAATTTCAGTTGCATCACACAACCAAGCTGCTGCTTTCCTCTTTCATATAGAAACTCCTCAACCACTCTGCCTCATTCATCATTATCTCTAACATTGATGTCGAACACACAGGGTGAATACCGTTCAATCAAAAGCAAGCCAAGTTAGATTTCATTGTAACTCAACTTCAAGTCAATTTCAACTCATCAAAATGCTGGACAAACAGATCTTATGCAACAAAAATGGATTTAACATAGTTTTTGTTTTACCAACACAGTTAGAATTTCAACTTGATCTCTATTGACTGTTTCCATAAACTAGAGACATTATAGCAAAGTCAAGGAATAAAGAGTGTGGCATTGGCTGTGTCCCCAGGGCCACCTTAAACCAGTCTTTCCCTCTGGGGAGCATGAGGATGGGAGCATATCATTTCAGCCCCTGTGACTGACAGTTAAGTGTTACAGCACAGCTAATTAGTTTTCTCCCACCAAGATAAATACTGGGGCATGACAATGTAATTACAATTAATTTTGATAATGGAAAGAAAGGTTAATTGTTTTGAAGGTCAAAGAAGGATATGCATGCCAGTGTCACCAGCCTGTTTTCCATCATGATTTAAGTAGCAAAGGTTTCAGCTTTGTGGCTTTCCAAGATGTATAATTTTAGAGATTGTGAGGGACTAACAGCACTAAATACAGTTCACAGCTTGTCACATTATAAAAGTCAAGAGCTAAAAAAGAAACTGGATCTCTAACAAGCCAAATTCAAACATAAACGTCATATGATTCAGTCACAGGGCAATGAAAGCTTTTCAATGGACAAAACATTGTGTAATACAAATGCAGATCCATCCATCCACCTTATTCTTTATCTGTTGTTTAATTATTGGTGTTCCATTTGTGACTGTGATATGAATAACATCTTATGTAGTTATATATGCATGTTTTTCCTGTTTATACCAAAGAAATACAGCTCTAAAACAAATAGCATCTCTGATTTTTTGCCTCCATAGCTTCCCAGTTTTAAAATTGTAATGTCATCACAAATTAAGCATTTTACAAAAACTATCTCCCTCACTTTTCTCTGCTCCAAACCCACTTCCATACCCTCTTTGTCAGTCCAGAGTACTCTCCTGTTAATGTGGAAGAGGCAATCAAATGTCTGTCACTTCAAGAGCAAATCAGCATTAATCTACACCCTAGTAGTGATTTCTTTTATACCTAAATTGACATCTGTAGGACAGCTAAACGTTAATCTTGAAAAAAGGTCAAGCCAAAGATAATCACTGACATAAATGAGTAGTGTCTGGAGTGAATGACTGTGAGAAATCTACAAGCGTGTAAAGACCGAACCTCGGAAAACTGTAAAACCTTTTTATCATTACTTCTTTACCCTGACCTGAATCACGTCTTTATGAGACTAAATGTCCCTTTAGACAATTAAGTGTCTCAGTATCCTCCTCATCTCTTTAACGAACGAATGCATCTCTGCATGGACAGATCTCCTGACACAAAGCAAGTTTGGAGGTAACTATTTTGTTATTAGCTTTTTAACATCCATATTGTACATATACAGTAAAGGGCTGGTTGTTATTTTTAAATAGAGATTACACTCTGAGACTTTCTCTACCTCTTGGCTTCACCATAGGCCTGCACGATTAAGGAAAAAATATGAATCTCGATTTTTTAGCTCTGAATTGAAATCCCGATTTTCCACCACGATTCTTTTTCTCACAAACTGCAATGTTTATTGTACACATGAACTATGGTTCTTGGGTCCACACACCAGGAAACGGATCAGGTTTCAATGAAAAAAAGAAAATAAGGCTACTGGCCTACATTAGGCTTTGAAAATTGTAACATAAATAAGCACACCACCGAAGTACCACCTATTTTCGGAACGAGGTCGGTTTGGGTGATGGGCT
>JAQNCA010000005.1:5724784-5736340 GCA_029783725.1 Acanthurus tractus | reverse complement strand
ATTTGTTCACAGAGTTTTCCTTGCGATTAACGTTATTTCGGCAATGCCGCAGTTCCTCCTCAGAAACTTTCAACGCAACTATTTAATTCTGCGTGCTGTGGATCGCGTGACCAAAAGGCGCTTTGTCATAGGATAAGGGAGAAGCCTTGGAGCACTTGTTCACAACTCTGACACATGCTGCCGGCTCTTGGAAAAAAAAAGAAATCGACGTAATTTAGAAATGCAATTGCATGTAGGGGTGAATCTACATCGAGGTTCTAAAACGATTAATCGTGCAGGCCTACTTCACCATGAGATTTGTTATGTGAAAAACCCAAACAGAATTTGTGAGAACACATAACACAAAGAGCTCTGGAACTGCTTCATCCATTGCAAGTATTAGGAACATAGCTCTGTAGTAATTCAAGGATGGAATGCCTTAGCAGAGGCTAAACCCATGTTTGGATTTACATTGGTTTACCAAGCAAAATGTTTCAGTTATGACATTCATTGATCATTAATCTTTGGTGAACAGCCACGCCAGCCTATCAGGCAACTCCAAAAAAAGAGAGAGTCCATCTGCTGCGTCAGAGTTTCATTTCAGAGAGGGTGCAATGAATTGAAATTAACCTTCTTTCTAAGAGATAACATTAAAAACACAAGGACCTAGCACATGGAGCCTTTACCAACAACCAGATAACTAGATCACATACATAAATCCTCCGAAAATCTCCATTTTTACTAGCCTGATCATATCTGATCTTACATCTGGTGGTCTACGCCCCCCTTAGCAAATTCTGATGTAAGTAGAGGTTTTTATTGATGATCATGCACTCTTGTAATCCTGAAGAAAGCCACTCCTGTCAAAATGTGTTTGTATTCATTCCTTTGATACTTCAGAATTCATGCAACTTTGATGAGCTGAATTCTGATGAATGAACAGAATTTTTGCACTCTGTGCCAAGATGACCAAATACTTAAAATCAGGTCAGACACATACACCACATAAAGTCGGCCGAGTTGCATTACTTTGTCTGCATGCATGTCCGTGAGTATGATGGTTGTACCTGTGTTGTAGCAGTAGAGGTGGTGCTGCTCCTTGACCCCCACATCTGCTGAAATTGCACTCTTATTTCAGCAAATGTCTCGATGATGACTGCAATGAAGACATTCTGTAAATGAGAAAGAGAGTGAAACAGAGACAGTGAGAATAAAAAGAATGTTGTGACAATTAAAAATAAATGACCAAGTGCAGGTCCATCTCTTGACTTCCCTTCTCAATCTGTAATGTGACATTTCTTTCTCTTATTAGCCAGAGATCATTCTACTAACAAGGGAAAATTGTTATGTCTGTAAGTGAAAGATTAGGTTAGGTCAATTAAACAAAACCTTTTGGTGCTCAGATATCCCCTGCTGCCTTGCCACGGGAGCTGAAATCATTATGAAAAGTGCAGGAGAGAGAGACTTGCTCTAACCTTGACAAGCCATGCCAAGAAGAAAATGAGAGTTATAAAGTAGAAGTAGGAGCGCCAGCGAGGGAAACTGTCAATGGCTCTGTACATGAGGAACACCCAACCCTCCTGTGAGGCAGCCTCATACACAGTAAAGATGCTTGTTCCTAAACAAAGACAGACACAGGAGTTAAAGAGATGTACGGACAGATGAAAAGCAGAGATTGTTGTTAAAACAAGTCTAAGTATTGTTTTTTTGCTTTGCACAGTGATGTCCATGAGCCTTACACTAATTATCATGGCTCCAATCAGACTACGCCTTTAAAAAAATATACCATAAGCTTCTCTTTTTGTCTATAATGAATGTACATTCTGATATCTTACAAGATAAAGCTACAACATCCCTTTATATCTGCAAAGTTCCCTTTTTTATGAAGATAAGTCTTTAAATTGTAACTTTGTGGCAGACTGATTAATATGATGAAATAATCTTTAATGCATGTCTTTGTCATTGTCACCCACAAATTTGGTCAGATGTAGCTAATTGACTTGGCCAAACTACTTAATGAAACATTTGGCTTCTTTCTGGTTAATGTCCTCTCTAGAACTGTCTGTACTCTTAACATTCAGCCAAAGATGATTTAACTGATATGGAAAAATGGCTCCATATTATTTTAAAGTTATTGAAAGACTGTAAGTGAACTGTGTCCTTGTCTTTCTCTACATCCTTTTTAGACAGGTGGGAAGCTGCTGACAGCAGCTGTCAAGTGTAACTAAAAGATGACTGGCAGACCAGCAGCAGTAGTTAGAATCTCCTACTTCAGCGATTAAGTATATATCATATCATCAGTTCTCAACAGTTCTGAATCAGGGCCTCTGGGATTCTGGAATTCAGAGCTAAAAAGTACTTACTTAAATATCACAGTTAATGTATTTAATGATAAGCCTATTATTTCTGCACGGATGTGAATAAGAATAATATGACTCAAAGGTCAATTGACTCTTTTAAGAAGTGAGAGCCGTTCCTGTAAATACGATTGTCTTATAATCTTTCTCTACAATACACTCAACCCTCTCACTAAAAAATAATTAATAGAGTAGGGACAGGTCACTGCATTTAGGCTGTGAATTGTATTGAGTGTGCCATATTTCAGTCCATAATATCTAAAAAAGGAGTAGTGTAATATCCTCATTCGCCTTCACGGCTATCTAAAGATTAGGGGCACTACACTGTGCACTGACATTGGATTTGAGCACCGTTCCACTGATAAGAGTACGGGATGCCGCCGATAGCACAGCTTCTTGCCAAAGCTGGTTTATGAATCACAAAGGTTCTCATCATCTAACATAAGTCATTCTTTCACATTTCTTTACAGAATATATGAAAAGAAAAAAATACACATGTGCCTTCATGGAAATGGTTATTATGTTATGTTTCTGTGTTTGAATAATTTAAACGAGTCAATGTTCAACTTATACCAAGTTCATTGAAGCCACTGTAACCAAGTTCCTGTCGGCTGAGGCCCAGCTCCTCCAGGTCCACACACTTGAATCCATAAGGACACTGGTAGCCCTCCCCATCAGGAGAACAATGGGTGTCTGGGATAGCCAAGCTGTTCCATGTCACCTCTCTGACCAAAAGAAAACACAAAATAAGAAATAATATGTTTGCAATCTGAGGTACATGGGATCGATATCTAAAAATGAGAAAAAAATGTCCTCTAATTTGTGAGTAACACAACACTGTCACAGCAAAATGACAGCAAAACTGATGGATTTCAAACTACCCTCATCAGACGCACACACAGATGAATATAGTCTGTGCTCACACGGATACAGTGTGCATACACACATTTCCCCTGCTCAATCCTTCCCTGTCTCTCTGCCTTTTAGCCACAGGTGTTATTACAGGAGCTTCTTGATTTCTGTAATGAAAATTAATGCCTTCAAATTGGCTGCCCAGACATTCATCCAAATTGTTTATTAAGGAGTACAGGATCAAAGAGGATAATTTATTGCACTATCACAAAGGGCAATCAGAGGCGTAATGATGAATCCTGATAAAGCTTATTATACTGGGCTGAATAATACCACTGTGTCTTATCAAAGAAATCACATTTCTCGATGACAAAGGGGAGATAAATGAAGCCTCAAATGAGAGACCAAATGTCCAGTAATAAAGTGATATTAATAATTCAGCAAGCCAAATGAAAAACAAAACCTATTTGTGATAAGAAATTATTTATGGTTGGGCTTTATGACTCAGTGATTTAATCAAACCCAGATTAATTTGTGAATCTTTGAATAATTAAAAATGTGAAGTGCTGTCAATAAGCTTGACCCAACTTGGATAACAGCCACCTCACACAGAATCAGTGGATTAAGCACATGAAGGAACATGTCAAAATTTAGAAAACCAAACCAAGTAACATGTTTTGTTAATTTTTTATACTTTTTTCATTGAGGGAAATATGCTTATATTATACAAATTTAACTTTAACATTTATTCGTTCAAAACGTTAGATAGCTTTGATAAGAACTGATCATGCCTTCTTTTGGTTTGCATGGTAGAAATAATTTGTCATATTTTGTGATTTTGTAAGGAGGCTACTCTCCATTAAAAACAACCCTCAGACAGACAAAACCCAATGTGGCTCTAAAGAAACTACAAAACACAAATGTCATCCTCTGCTTCAGCAGATCTAAATTATACAATTCTGTGAATGTTATTCATGTGATAAAGTTAAATAGCGATGAGGTCACTTGCAGAAATCCTGATTTCAGAGGAGCAGAACCTATTTAGTTCACAAATCCAAAGCAATTTTCACCTAATATCCATAGCAAAAAAATTCTCCCCTGCTATTTTGCTTCAATTGCCATCAAATCCCTTGTGTGTCAAAAGCCTGAGAGCTTTGACTTTGTGCCAAGGGCAGATAGAGATTAGACACATCAGTCCTTGTGTGACATATTTGTAATATAAATATATATATGAGGGATTTAACGAAAGGAGCACAGCAGCAAACAAATTAGATGCATAGCTGCCATGCTACTTTTAGAATGAGGAATGTTGACAGAGGGTTGTCAGAGCTATAAACCTGAGTAAATGCTGTGAAATATTTCCTGCTACTAATGGTCAAAGTATGAGATGTCCCTAGGGTGCTTAGGCACACAATCAGTGAGAAGAGATAGATGGGTAACTGTTGAGCAGGAATGAGCTTAATACAAAAGCTGGACAATGTAGGAAATTTTAATTATTATAATTCGTGTTAGCTCTCCTGCAGCCTGAGATTTTATCCACGGCTGTCCTTCTTTTGCTCTGTATCATGCGATCCACGTCCTCAACTGAATGATTTAATTTAAAAACCTTCACACTTTTGTTTAAATACATGCTGATAATGTAACACACCTACATAACAGCACATCTCATCTAGTGGTGGTATTCAGAATTTCTACAGAATTTTAAAACTGTAATATTAGTCTTTTCACTTGAAAAAGGACTTTATTTTTTTAAACTGAATAACTGATTGTCTTGTCAATTTTCACCATAAAGTAGCACATTATTTATTGTATGTGACTGTATGTCCCTACTTGTCATCAAATTGTTTTGTTTCCCACAGCAAGAATATGCAGCACAATGTGAATACTAAACAATATATTTTAGCAATGAGCCGCTGCTTATGTAACTTAACTATATGTCACTGTACTCTACTTTTTTTAAAATAAATGACCAAAACATTGGAATATTGGGCATGAAAAGCATGTTGTACTGAGGTGCTACTCTACATGAGAAAAATAGGTAAGAAAGACTAAAGCCACTCTTTAGTCACACTAAACTGATCACAGAGTTTGAAAATGCTGTCAGACTCAGCAGGTTAGAGTAACTGACCTATCAGGTTGACCCATTGTTGGTTTGCTTTGCAGTAACTAATTAAAGCAAGACACCACAGTGTGAAGCGAAAACAGGACACCACTGTAAATTATTTGCAACTGGAATATATTGGTGGGTCAGTCAGTAACACAAAAAAGTCTAACCAAGTCTTTTGTGTATATTGTGTAACATCTTTGAAGTTTGACAATTTCACACACTGTGCTATCTTGTGCTGTCTTTCATTGTATGCATACATTTATTCTATTCATGGTATTTATTATTCAAAGTAATCTTAGAGAGAAAGTTTTCAAATCTCTCCTATCTCTTATCTCTCCTAAACCCTCAACAGAATGAGAAAAGATGAGCAAAACAAAATTGGGAAAAGACAAAAGTATATAGGATTTAATGAATGAGATGATAGATTAAATTAGATTAGATGATAATTAGATCTAGCATCAAGGCTGTGAAGACCTCTTTGGAGCGCTTCACATAGGCAGACTGTAAAACAAGCTACCACTTTTGCAAACCATCTCTTGAATTTCCAAGTAATGTAAACTTGTGAGTGCAAAACTGACATTAAAACTCAACAACACCGATAAAGAGCCTATTTCAACTTTTTTGGTAGCTTTAATCATAGGTTATTTATACTATGATGAAACATTCCTACTAGCAAACTATTTTAGATTGACTTTAATAGTCTGTAATGCATCAGTTAAAAGTCTGACTGAATGTATTCAGGCTCATGTATGTCTGTACCTTTGGAGTGTGCCAATAGCGTTTTGCTTTGATGTTTTGCACTTAGTGCTAGCCCTAGTCCATTTACCATGATAACAAAGACACCCAACGTATGAATCTTCTATAAGTCACTTCCATTAAAGCCAGGAAAGATGTCCTCCATCATAGATACACCAAGGTGTTTGTTAAAAGCTACAGAAGGACAGTTTAGGAACACGTTTACTCAAAACCAGTGAAAGAGAAAAAACAGAGATATCAATAAGTGGAAACAACAAAAACACATCCAAAGTTACACTTAGATTTGTTCTCACCCTTTCTGAGTTTCATTAGTCACACAGTGATGGTTGAAAGTTCCAAACATCTGAACCCCCAGAATTCCATAGAGCAGGAGAAAAAACAGCAGAAAGATGGAGACGCTCCAGATCTGTTCACCGGATCGCCTGCAAAGCAAAAGAATGGAGTACCATAATTTTCTATGTACAACTATCTAATCATTAAGGAGGCCATATTACAGAGAAGTACTTATTCTCAACATAGTGACAGTTTTGTACTTCAGAATGTTGGTGATGCGGGAGCGAGGAAGTTCGAAGCGGAAGTAGATCCTAAAGGCCCGGATCATAATGAGCGCTCTAGGGATTCTCAACATTCCCCATGGAGACATCTGATCCACAAGTTCAGCTATTTCAAATACCTAAAACCATAAGAAATTGATTGTAAGGAGGTAAAGCTAACCACCACAATTTAACAGCCTTGTGTCAAGCTAAAGTATTTGCAGGAAAAAAAGGCTAAATAACAGCAGAAAAAACTTGTAGTAGTAAAGGTTGTAATATACCTGCAGCACCAGGGACACCCAGATGAAAAAGACCATGAATCCATCAAACACACACCAGCGATCCTTAACATAGGAGTTGTCCCCCTGTGCGGAGAGAGGCAGAACAAAAAGAGACATCAATCATAAGACAAAAAGGCCAAACAAGAGACAATAATTAGAAAAAAGCTGAAACATGAAATATGCAAATGAATAAATAAACAACTGAAGATAAACATCATTATCCAAGGCCGTGTTTTTCAAGAAAGCTGATGTATTCTGCCAACTACAAAACATCCTGTCATGTTTTGAGGCTTTCATAATGCTAGTCTCTAATGCTTAGCAATGCCAACCACAGTCTTATGAAAATTTCTGAAACAGAAAGTTTTTATTGCTATGGAAAGCCTTTGTGCGACAGAATCTGTGCCGCTTCTTAATGACCGCAATATTCAAATAGCCCCATTTTCACCATGATAAGACAAAAATGATCAAACCCCAGGAGTGTGAACAAACTGAAATGTCATGGAGCCTGCAAAAATGGGCTTACTTAATAACCACTTAGCGAGAAAGAGAGTCTGTAAGAAGCTTTTAGGGGGTCAGTCTTCAACAGGCAGCTGCAAATGGGAGGGTGTGTTCTGAAACACTTTTCAGATAAGACCACGTCTGATCACACACTGACAAGTGCAAAAGCATGCAATTACTTACTGGGCAATGGGGATCATTTGTTTTCTGCAGGCGTTTTAATCAGCAAGCTACCATATACAGCTTCCAAGTGTCAATAAAAAGGATTATAGACTATATTCCCTGTCACTCACTAAAATATTTAATATTTAAAAATCTAGAAATTGGAATTGTCTTGTGTGTGTCTGGTTAAATTTTACATGACATGCACAGGGAAAAAAAATTAAATTAACTTCACATTTTGAAAAAAAAAGGGTTTTATTTGCCTTTAGGAACCAAGAGCAAGAAGAAATCTTCCAATTTCTCCTTAATTTCTTGCAATGGAGGACAATTCTGTGCCCTCCAGTGACTCTCTGCTTGTTATCCCTGATTTGACAATTAAGCTGTCCACACTTTTTATGGCAGTAATTATGGGCTTTTCATCTGCCAGATGTCTGTTCCTGGTTGCTTCTATAGAACATTATCTGTCTGCCGTGGATCTCATTTGTGTTGATTCATCTGTATCGACGCTCAACTCGTGACGTTGATTTTAAGTAAAAAACAAAATGGCTCTTAAGGCCACACATCAAAATATTATCTACAGGTAAGACAGACCAACATGCGCTCAAGAGCTTTATTTATTTGCTATGTCAATGCCTCCAGTTTATGTCTGACATGACAGCTGCAAATTGTTGAGCTCTTAAACCTTTAACTTCATGCAACAGATTTAACCTTATGCTAAAGAATTGCTTTTCCTTGCAATTAAGGAATAGATGGAAATCACTCTAGCTTTTGGTCAAATCAAAGTGAAATGATTTTTATTGATTCAATTTTTATTTTCTGTGATAAATACCCATATGCTACTTCATTTTCTGATTGGTTTTCTGTTGCAATACATCAGCAGTGTAAAATGGACTCAAGCAAATTACAAACAGGCATAAAAGCATAATCCAAAGTGGTATGGATATGGATTGAAAAAACAATACCACATTTCATTTGCAAGTTAACATCATGCAGATTATTTTGCAGCAATTTTTTAATCTATATTCCAATAGCAAAAAAAATGCAACTTGATGCAAACATATAGTGCTACTGTTACTGAAGAGCTTTGTCCGGGCCATCACAGCTTCATCTTTTCTCCACTACATTTCCAAATTCTACCTTATTGCTTAATTTTAGCTGGGAATGAACTCTTTGCTATCTCTTTGTTGTTGGACAGGATGCTGCCACCACTGTTCTCCGTGTCGTGCACATAAACTTAAACAGTGTTGTACAAATAAGTTTAGTGTAAGAGCCACACCAACCCTAACCCTAAGACTGTCTTTGAAACCGTAATCCAATTTCCAGTAACTTCACAGCCTTCGAAACTTTAGAAATTGAAATTAATTGAAAAAAGATAGATCTAGTAATCTTCATATTTACATGTGTTTATCTAACGAGATATTCTGCACCAATCCATATTTGCTGTAGTTAAGCCTTTCAAAGGCAACAACTTCACAGGAGGTGCTATTGACAGTTACTATTGTTGTCATTCTTTTACGCTTTTTTTGGATTGGCCTACTGCCTACATGCTGACCAACTGACAAGTTCATTCATTAAAAAAAGCTTGTTTATTAAAGTGTTTGCTTACTTAATTAGATTACCCACTTTATTTAGACTGAAGATTTTTTTGTTCAAGGATTTTTCTTAGGTGATGACATCATAAAATATTCCAAACTTCATTCAAAAAACCTCACTAAAAACTTTAAGAGAAAATTAAAATGACTTTCAGTAAAACCTTAAAGTTTCATCTAAAGTCATTCTTTTAATCTTGACATCTTGCTTAGACACAAATACGGGCCCCGGTGTAAAAAAATTGCATACAAAATTATCAGTTAAAGTTTACCTAAAAACTTAGGAGGACTTCATTGTGACATTTGTTTGCAAGTGACAAAAAGGCATTTTCCCACTTAAGTTTCATGTGTTTTCTGAATCCTTTGTTGGTATTTTTCTGTTAAGCTCTTCAGTACTGTGGAATTAAAATGCGCGTCATACTTTTTAAAATCTTGTTATAACTTCAATTTCATAATGTGTCATGCAACCCTGTCAGGAGCTACCTTGATGATTCCTCTGATGTGCATTTTGGCAATCATCTCGGCGGTGTAGAGGAACATGAGCAGTGTGTCTAGTGTGAACGTCACATACTGCAATGGAGGGTAATGCTCGAATGTCTTGGGGGTGTTCATACACACAGAGATGACACTGATGATGGCACAGGCCCGCAGCAGAGTGTGCACCCACTGCAAAAGTGGACAAAAAAGGAAACAATGACAATAACTCTTTCACATTTGTTATCTAACACTCTTTCTCATATTTTTTGTTTCTCAAGAGTGACTTAAGAAATTTGCAATACCTGGCATGAATGGAACAAAGAGAGCAGGATTTTGCCATGGTAATCTAATGTGAGAAAACTCACTGGTTTGTTGATCCAGAAGATGTCAGCACTGTCTGTGAGGGTCTCATCAGGCCCAAAGTCAGTCATGGGCTGGGCCTCGACCCGTGAGCTCTGTTTCCTTTTCAGCATGCTGGGGCTTGCTGTGCTATACAGAGAGTGGATCTGACAGAGAGAGGGAGGCGACCACACAGTGACCAAAGCTAAGTGAGGAACAGGAGAAACACTCTGGCTGCATCCAAGTCTGGGCAGGGGCAGTACCACTTTTTCTCACTCCAGTCATGTGGTTCATAATCTAAATAAATTAATGTATCAGTAATGCAGCTTAGAGGTGAGGCACTTGGCTTGCCATGTATGGCCACATAAATAGTAACTCACTTACTAATACTTCCTAAACCAATGAAGAACTGCAAAAATCTTAGGTTAACCAATAATCAAATATATGATTAGATAAGATGTGTATCAATAGTGGCTCCTAGATTTATTACATGTAGACTTTAACTTTTGTATACAGAAATGTGCATTGAGCACATCGAACTACCCTGACTTGAATTGCCAGAACAGAAGTATGTATTTATTGTTTAACATGTGTTGTATTGTAGAATGGCCACTGTGATACACAACGTAGCACACATGGAACACAGGACAAGTGTATTCACATAGGAACAGCTCCAGTAACTTACCATTTGAAAAGATCTCACATGATCTTCATCATATTGAACACCAAGGCGCCAGTACATTAAGCTGTACAACCTACCGTACAGTGTGAGGAGGTATGAGTTGGTGTTACCTGTGTGTGTCCATGTTTATGTGTATGTTTGTGTGCATGTGTATATGCAGAAAACAAAAGTGTACAGGCTGTTTCAACGTAAGAACACAAGAAGAAATGACACTCTGAATGGAGACAAAGCGCACATACCAAAGGGAAAAGTAAAGCTGAAATTGCTCCAGCACTGCACATAACATGCGATCAGGCATACCCTGTAAATAACACACAACAGTTAGTCAACATCATGGCTTATATGGTATACAGTACACTACCCACATCTACAGTACGCTCATAGAGACAGGAATGCCCACCACGTCTGACACCAAGGCATATATGCGACACACTCTGTGAGTGAGTGACTGAGGTGTTGTGGAAAGAGAGGATGGGGTGGAGGAGGACCAGGGGACTCACTGTGAGGCTCCTCATTGGTGCGTTCATCCCCAGGTCACAGAGGGGTGGAGAGACCAACCAGAGAGAGAGACTAGAGATGCAAAAAGGAGAAAGTCCTAAAGGCCTGGAGGTCCTGTGGCAGCAGTCAGTGAATGGTAGCAGTCATAAGAGCATTAAGAGGAGTGAGACAACACATTCACAGATGCTGCAAGGTACATCTCCAGCACACATAGGTGCAATTAATTCAGTCAACAAAACTTACATATATATGAATTTTCAGTGATTTGTCATCAGGGAGTTAGATTTTGTCACATTTTATCAGTATTTTGAGATATCTTTGTCTGAGATCTCTGATCACAGCCCAGTTTAATGTTACTGGTGTTCTCAGCACATCTGAAAGATCTGCTTTAAGAAACATTTTCACTTTTACTATTGGTAATCCATGCAGCATACTTACAAAAAATA
>JAQNCA010000005.1:5704684-5723944 GCA_029783725.1 Acanthurus tractus | reverse complement strand
TGACAAAAAATATAAGGAGATTCTTATATTATTACATAATTACATATTAAATGAGACTCTTTTTCAGGAAAGAGATTTTGGAGTGTATTTGTTCTATTACAACCACAGGTTTAACTACATTCTTGTTCATCATAATAGGACAGAGAAAGAAATCTCAGAGACAGATAACTCAGCAGATACATGTAGAACTCACAACATTGCTAAATAGACACAAGAGAAATTGCATTTTCTGTTATTTGGATGAACCACCTACACAAAACTTAGTTAAAGTTTTACTCTATAATGTAACATAATGAGGGTACATCATCACTGGAAATCAATTTGTACATGTTCAAGTTAATTTAAGAACTACAGAAAAAAATCACTACAGAACAGGAACATTAACAAACATTAATCAACTTTAATTTCCTGATGCTCAGATGAAAGATGCATCATCACAAAGGTTTGTGATTTCTTTCTTATGAGTTTAATGACATTAAATTAAATTAAATTAGTAAATTAAAATTCCACAGTTTTTACAAATTTAGCCTCCAACTCTGGTTTTGCTATTGCACTTTGTCCATTTTTGTTTTGTTTTCACAACACCACACAAACAATCAACATTGCAACGATGACTGACTTAGGTTGCTTTTGTCTCACTTTATTCAATTACTATCAGTCTTGTGTGGCCTCCCTCTTTGACTACCTCACTGAGCCTGGGACATGACAAAGTGAAGGTCTTATAGCTCTTGTTGATATGTATTAATCAAAAAATTAACTGGTTCAGAAAGGACAAAAGATGCAATTTGTCTTCTCAATAAAATATCTACAAACTGACTAAATGTGTCTCCATACGTGACTTGAAAAAAAAATGCATGTGAGATCTTAAATGAAGATTTTGAATAAGCAATATGTTGACTAAACCTGAGTTGTGCAAAATTGTCTTTTCAAAATTAAAAAGACAGTGTGACAACAAAAACACTGAGAATGAGAATGCAGATTGAACAATGCAACTGGATCGCCCTTGTTTCCTTTTATGCTCTTACCAAGAAAAGAAACTGTCCATCCTTTAAACCCCATGTAGTTAGAAGCAATTTCTAAGTCTAATTGCTACACTTAACATATGCAGATGGAGACATGAGGATGAGGGAAAACAAAATTACAGGGTCTAAGTGCTATTATGTGGGAGTATAGGTGGCAAAGACTGCAATTACTTTCCCATTTGGAGAGAGGACATGTTCCTCATGAGCAAGATGTGATCACATTAATTGTAACTGTGAGTATTATACGTTGGAGTCTGCAAAGTTTCTTTGCTGTAGTTATTTTCTTGAGTGAACTATTGTAATACATGTTGATGACAGCAGAGGAGAAGAAGTTTGGCTCACACAGGCAGTACAAATTTATTCTTCTTCATTTCTCTAAAAAAGCCTGTGGCAGAATTAAGGTCTTTTATACAGACTGTCTCAGGTGTTTTTGGTTTACAGAAAAAGATCAAGACATTTCCAGGGAATGGTGCACTCAGACAACTCCTGAGGAGAGGGCTTCTGAGGAGTTCAACTCTACCAAAGCACCAAAAGTTTTAGTCATACAACTAAAACCATGAGCTGTGGGCACAGCACAGTAAGGTAACAGCTCAGTGTAAAACTGTAACCATTCACATTATCTTAATTTAATATATAAATATCTTATGATTAGAATGCAACCTATCACCATCTGGCATTACAAGCAGTGGTCAACTGATAATTTTGCCAGAAAGTTTAATTTAAACATTTCTAAATTAAAATTTTACAAAAGTTAGTGTTGGCATAATCTTAAAGAAAAACAATCGGAAATTTTGTTACAAACTACACCTGAAGCAATTCGGATACATAATGCCAGGCCTCATTGTGGCTGACACATATGGCCTCTTAGGCTCCAATGAGGGACTGTGAAATCCTTCAAGGATTTGGGGGAAAATGTTCAAACTCCACAGCACACAACAAGCTGCAATGCCATGAGTCAACGGCGTGTACAAAGACTATCTCTCTTATACAACTGGATATCAATCTAGTAATGTTTATCCACATTGAGACTAAAAGTGGATGAATGACATCCACGGAGCCAAGGTTACTATGGAAACGGCTGAGAGCTAAGGTGCTACATTTGGCAAAAACGAGCTAAACACAGTACGTAAACAAAAATATTGACAGGCTTTGGTCGAAAACTAAGCTAACATGGTATGTGACAACCGGGCCACGTGACACTGTAGCAAATACACGACGATATTTTACCAAGGCCTACTCCGGAGGATGAGTATTGCTTTATTTCCTGAACAACCAACAAGCTAGCTCGAAGTAGCAGCACCGAGGTGCATCCTGGAAGGACGGCAGCTGGACGTCCATTTACACACACTACGAGTGTGCTGAGGCAGATTTAGAAAACATACTGAATCACTTACGAGAAGAGGGTTTCCTTTATCTGTCGTGTCTCGTCCTTTCCAAAACATCAGCTGTTTTTCCGGGTGTGTAAGGACGGTGGATGAGAGTGCGGGAGCGCGCGGAGGCTGCAATCACATCAACGGCACCAGCTCGTGCAGCGGAGGCGCGCGGCCGTCTCCATGGTAACAGTCGAAGGTCCTCGTGTTGCTACATCACAATACCAAATATTTCTATTTTCCATGATTTTTCTCACTTTGCTTAGCACTGAAATGATCAATTGTGGCAGAAAACCATTTGTATTTTTGCATCAACTTTTTTTTTTAATTCATTTCTCTCCTCTTATTGCTGTCCAACAGTATCTTACATCCTAAGTAGCCTACTAACCAGTAAATAAGTGTCAGAAGAAGAGTTTTTTTAAACAACTTGTCATGCATATCCCAAGTGTTCTTGTGAAGTCCCCATAAATAATTGAACTGAGCACAGTGCTGTCAGGTCAGCTCAGAACAGAGATGAGTTTCTGTGGGATGAATGGGTGGATGTTTAGAGATCGACCTCAGTCTACTGTGTGTCGTAAACAAAACCTTACTTTCCTTGGCTTGAGCCTGTATCATGAGTTTCAGTTTAATTCCTGCCAGAGTACAACATGTTCAAACAGTTTTCTTTGAATGAAATATCCTAGTAATCAACCTTGTTTTCTGCTGATTGCCTAAATAGCATAAAATTGAATGAAAAATTGAATTGAAATGTTTGTATGCTTCCAAAATGGCAAAATTAATGCATACATTTAAAAGATGAGGAATCAAAAATTTATGTTGTTTGGAAAGAATCATTTATGATATACCAGAATATCTTTATTTACAAGCTATTCAGATAAAGCTGCTAGTATAAACATATTACTTTAATATAGTGATAAAAGCTCATAGGAGCAGATAGAGACAACATGTACTTAACATACAAATACATTTATAAAAGTACCTTGATATGCACGGCTCACCCATAAGGAAAAAAAGTACTAACATCATCAGAAAAAAAACATTGAAAAAATACTGTGAACTAAGTCCAAAGGGTAATGGTCACTTCATTAGCTTGCTGTTTGTTTGTAAATAGTGATAATAATAAGATTGTAAAATGAGGTATTTACTGCCAATCTTCACTGTGATGAGGAAAAAAGGGTTTCAAGTCTAACTTTTGCAGTATTTACTCAGTGTTATATTGAACAAGTGCATTAACTCAGCCTTTTCCAGTACCACTTTACTGGTTTAATTGCCGGAAAACTGAAATTATGTAATTATTCAATCACAAACACTTGGATTGTACTTACAAAAAGAACCCCATAGTGTTGCATGAAGTATGCACAACACACAACTGCTTCTTTATAACAATAAAGAAGCAGTTGTGCCTGGACTTTGACTAACTTTCCAAGATTGCAAAATTGCCATTTCTGCATTACATTGCATTATCTCAATCAGAGCTGTCTCAGAATGTGTTTTTTATTTTTTATTCCATTTGGACTTGTCACAGTAGGAAACACAGTTGTTACTAGAAACATTAATAATTGCTCTTTCCATTCAAGTGTCCTGGCGAGCCATGTCAGTGGACCTGAAACTGAGGAAGCTAAATGGAATTTAGCCAGCATTATTTTATTATGAACATGTGTTTTCCCTATTGTGACATATCAAAAATCCCTACAGAGAAAAGGCATAATAGATACAGTGATTAAATTTGGCCTCTTTCATAATGAACCACATCAAAAGGAAAGATAGAATGAAAGCTACAGCACCATGGAGAAGAAATAGAAAGGGAAAAGGAAAACAAAACATTAAAAAAACAACAGTCAAACAGTCTGCTTCTAATTACTTCTCAAACTGGTGACTTAACTTTTCATTTTGGCAGTTTTCCCTACTCCAGCTCCTGCCCAGGACTGTGTCTGGAAGTCAAGACTAATCAAAGGCACTTGTACAGAGGACTGTTGGCCTCTGAAGGGAACAAGCCAGTTCAGGCCAGACTGCTGCTCCTTCTCTCCTTCTCTCCTTTTCTTTTTTCCTCTCACTCTCTCTTCCTGTCCTGTCTGTTTAAGGAGAGTAAGATTGGGAAATTCCTTCAAGCTACTTTACTTCAGGTTTCTGTGGGATTTAAACATGCACACTGACGTTTTGGTGCAGTCCATGTTAGTGCCGTTGTTTCTGATTCTGCTCTCTACTGTGGAGGACACTTTGTTACAATCGGTGAGGTGAGTTTCCACACAGCTTTGTTTTTTTCTTGTTTATTTTGGGCTAGTCTAGAGAGCAAGAAGAAAGAGGGAGGTGCAGAGTTTTGCTGACAAAGACGACATTTGGAGAGTACAATGTGGAAAAGTTTTAGGAGTGCCTGTGCGTGTAGTTTGCACTTGCAGTTATTTTGTGCAGTTCCTTCATGCTGTTTTCATGCTGTTTTGTAAATAATTTTGACTGCAAAGCAGAGGGGGGAAAGTCTGCTTCTCTCCTCTCAATTTTATAGTTGCATTGACTTTTTTAAACTTAGAGATTTTCATTAATTTTCATTTGGACAGCTCAGCTTAAATTAATTACCATAACAATGTTATGATGGCTTTCGTTGTAGTCGGTTTGGTCCAAAAGAAACATCAGTGACATTTTCTCTGGAATGAAGATTATGCATTTCAAAAGCTTTTACTGAGTAATGACAAGTAAAGCTAAATTAAAATAAAGAGGAAAAGGCAAAAAAAAAAATGTATTCAAAAAACAGTCTTTTTTCTTTGCATTTTTATGCAATCAGGATTGTTTAACGTGATTGTAACTTAATGCTTCAGAATATATACTAAACTGGGATCAAGCCCTGAGAATGGAAAGATTGAAGGGAGAAATTGGCAAAAAATATGAAAGATTAATTTCCATTTACTTTGGCCTGTAACAGTAGCGCCTCAGTCAGCAGTACTGTAAACGTTGCCATATGACTCAGTGCAGAGGGGGTGTTTACTTTGAGCAGGTGCACCTGTGCAGTGATTATGTTGTGCATGTTAAAGTACATAGCATTTATCTGACAGGAACGAATCTGGGTGATTAGTGTTTTCTACTGTTTTTTATTATGCATGTCCAAATACTTCCTGCTTTGTTTGTTTAAATGTTGTCAATTGGAAACGGTCAAAAAAAATTTAATTGTTAAGCGCTTAATAATGAGGGTTATGTTATGTAACCTCAGTTCTAAGGCTAACTATGCATCCTCTTCAGGCTTAACCATTGAAAAAGTGCTATGATAGTTCCATAGGGATGACAGACAATGCAGAACGAGATGACTCAAGCAGTTCTTGTGACACACGTGTAGTTCAACTCTTTGAAATCCTTTTTTTAAGCAAAAGTTAAAAGTTAGTGTCCTTTTTTTCACACCTATATATATATATAAAAAATCAGCTTCCATTACATAACCTGTATTCATTTTCACACCTGCTTTGCCTCTGTATGGGCCCTTTGGTTAAGTTTTTAATTGTTTGAAAACAAACATTTGCTTGGCAATCACACTGTTTTTCGGACGCTTTGTCCAATAATTTAAGCCTTTTTTAACTATCTGAATCCATTCTAACCCCATCTAGTGATAATGATAAAGATGATAATACTTCTGTTGTAAATGATATATATATATTTATTATATAATTAGCCCTTAACATTTGTTTTTTAATCACAATTGATCTGGCATAACATCAAGAACCTTTGCTATGTTCATTCTCACAGAGGGCTGAGTGCTCTGAATTTTCCATCTTTCCCAAGTAGCAGATGGCAAATGCATCAAGCTGCACCTTCGAGGACGTAAAAGAACACCTGTTCTTGTATAGCAGCAGCTCCTCTGACGAAGCCCTATAGCCTTACAGGATGGACTCAGTGAGGGACTGACAGGCGTACAGTTGGCCGCTGTTACCTCATTCCCTGAAGAAAACATCAGTTAAAACTACCACCCAAACTGTTAATTTTCTTTCTGAAGCTTTACACATCTGCAAAAACAAAACTGGAGATCATAATGTGGAAGAACCTTACCTATTCATGACAAAGTCCCATGATGCTGAGACTGAATAAAGAGAAGTATTGTATAGAACAAACAGCTGTGAGTAGCAGTGCAGTCTCAAAGCAGATGTAACAATCCAGATAAGGCGAGGCTGGTGCAGGGCTGAGTCTGCAATTACTCCCTGTTTACTACATACTGAAATATCTTTATTGTCCACCCTTTAATGGAAGTGTCTATATTATTTACATGTGTTTTATGAACAGTGTGATAAAATTAAGAATTAAAAAAGGCCTTCTGCAGTTAAAGCCTTAAGGTCAGACCATGCCTTTTTAATATCCGTCACTGTTCTGTCTCACCACCACATATGATCCACTGCAGCAACACTGCCAAGCTGTGTGTTTGGCTTTGTTTGTCAACCCACAGCTAAGTCTTCCAAATAAAACATATTTTGCGTGACTCCAATCGTCTCTGTCGCTGCTGTGATCTTGTCTTCCAAAAAAGTTTATTTTGGTCCACAGCTGTTCATGACTAAACCTTCATATGTTCTGCATTGTATAACAGGAAACCACAAGAACATAGGCATACTGTTGAAAATTATCCTAAGACTAGGTTAGAGTATAAATCTGAAATCAGTTTAATAAATGGGGCTGCAGGGCTACATACATCCAAACTTAGTATGCTGCTCAAAAGGGAGTGGTTAGGCCTAAAAAGATCATTAGTTAAAGATGCTTATCAGACACAGTCCTTATACAACCTCCTTTTGACACTTGGAACACACATTCTGTATTTCGTTTTATTGGGAGTGTCTGGAACACTTAATCTGCTGATTGTTTAAAATGGGTCCTCTGTTAACAAACTGGACAGTTTAGGAGGGCAGGAATCAGAAAAGAATGTCAGAAAGCCTCCAAACGAAACAAATCTGACAGAGAGATCCTGTGGAGTCAAAACCAAGCTCAGCAAGAGCTGCTGGATTGTGCTCAATGAAAAGCGATGCTGTTTCTGTTCTGTTTGATTTGTTTGATTTATTAGCTTAATCCATCTTTTTTTTATTCTGTGTTTCCAAGGCACTGGATTTTTGTTGATACAGACCCTAAATATTCTGGCTGTACACTGAGAACTGACATTCTTCTCACCATTCTTTATCCAAGACTCTTTCTGTCATGATGCAGGGAAATATCAATAAATGACGGAGAAGTTAAAATTATATGTCATACTCAAATATGTGGGTGAATGAAAATTTAACAGTGAAGCAATCAAACTGTCCTCATCTTAGAGCTAAATACTTTGACACTGATTCACAGGAGGAGAAATAGAATGGCTTTCATGAATGCATGTGTGTAAATACTATACTTACCAAATGTGTTGAATTGATTCTTTTTTATAGACCAAGACATGTATTATTACACATCTGCACTACATCTGGACAAAGGTATTTTTCACTCAGATGTGGGATTCCCCATTTCGAACTCGGTGGTAGCATACTTGACCTGTTGCCTCACAGTTTCCAAAGCTCCATAACCGCTGACCTTCTTTCTTTTTTTTCCAGCCAGGTGGGTGGTGTGTGTAAGCTGTCCACAGAGTCATCCCTGCGCCGCTGCAAGACACCTGATGGCAAGATCTGCAGTGGGAGGGGCAAGTGTGACTGCGGCATCTGCTTCTGCACAGCCACAGAGCCAGGGAAGTTCTACGGTCCACGCTGCGAGTGCCACGACTGGGTCTGTGCCACACATAATGGAAACACTTGCAATGGTGTGTACAGTGAATTGACACATAACACATCTTAATAGTTTGGTGGTATTGCAAGGACTTAAACTTATTGGTATATTATCCTATAGTCGTTTAATTGCCCGATTTTCATGGGTACAGGGCGCCCCTGGTATTAGTAAGAGCCAAATTTTAATCTTCACTCTTGGTTTACCAATCTGTATTCTTTATAAACGGGTTTCCTATTATCTGTGCCCAAAGTGTAATAGTCCAAGCCCAAGGTTTGACATTCCTTGTCCACACTTACAAAACAGACTGCTAAACCATCAGCAGTGGTTGCTATACTGTGAGCACAGATTGCTAAACTGTTAGCATGCATTGCTAAACTGTGGGCTCCATTCATGTGAAGAGTAGCGCAGGGGCACATGGCTCCAACTATTAAACTATTTGGATGGTTGCTAGTGGTGAGTCAGTAAATGATACAGCAGACGTTCTTACTATTGGTTTACATTAGAGAGGATTTGCAAATGGACTGTCTGACTGAAGTTATGTCTGTTTCAGCCACACGCTAGAAAAAAGGATTACTTACATATCTTGACTTACCAATTTATTAAGGGTGTAATATAAAACCTAAGAGGTTTGTTGCAGCTTTCAACGTCTCATTCACTGGAAATAATTTTTTTTTTAAAAAGTGTTTCACAGACCTGGAGAGGATTTGGTTTCACCTGTTTCTTTCTTTCTTGCCAAGTTAGAGGGGTGCAGAGTGTCTTTGAGAGTCCACATCACCTTGGCAGCACTTCAAAGGGTTTCTTTAGACAGCTTTTTGGTTCACGTACGTTAGCGAGGCATGAACTGTTGTTGGGAGGCAAAGCTTTGAATTTAGCCTGTAGCCTGCAGTTCTTTAGAACACTTTTAAGTGCATCAACACTTCAGAACAAGCTGCCTTATGAAAAACTCTCCACTTTGCATGTGGATTTTCTAAACCTGCAGAATTCAGACTCACACTGAATAAGGAATTTGATAGATAAGTTGCTTCACTTAACTTTACAGATAGGCCTGGCAACATCAGATAACCTAATATTTTCAACAAAAGGAATAAATGTTGTATGGAATTAACGATGAGTTGGTAATGCATTAGGGACACCTAAAACCCAAAACAACTGCATTACAAGACAGCAGCCCTGTGATAAATCCTAGTTTCAGTTGATTTGATTCTAAGGTCATTTTTAGAGGCAACAGTTTATGGTGCTCTTTTCTTGAAGCTGCAATAATCAATATTTTATATGAACAATAAATAAAATGGCTGCATGTAACGTGAAAGGGATTGCTCACAGTAAGAAAAATTACCATCTGACCTTGCATTTCCCCTCAGCTCTACAGAGCTTTATAGCCTCCTTTGTTGCTTTACTGGGACACACTACTTTACTGTGGTTCATTGGCATCTTGTTCAGACACAGCTGTTTGAAAAAGCTTGAAAAATCCACTGTGTGTTACTTGCCCAGCACCAAACAACAGGCAGACAGAGTTAGCAACTAGCTGGTAAACAAAACAGAGCATTTAGCAGCTAAAGGGTCAGATATTTCCTTTGGGAGACGATTGAGAGCAAAACAGACCTAAAAGAGAGTGGATGCATTTCTGCCTGATGCAAGTAATCCTGTTTTCTACAAATTGCACAAATCCCTTTTATTAGGTAATACTGAAATATGTCAATGTTATGTATACAGCTTATTTCACTTATGTGGCCAAAAATTAGTTAATGTGGGGTCAAAGCTGTTTTAAAAAGGTGCTAGTTAAACTCTGAGATCCTTTTGAAGGCTGTTGTTTGTGGCTCTTTCGAATATTATCACATTATAATGAGACGTTTTTCCTAATATTTATTCTACTCATGTACATGGACAGACTTTTCATGGCGCTCAATTTGACTGTATTTCTTGTGTACACAGACACTAATTTTCCATTTGGCAGTTGTGCTGACTGTCACAGAAATAATTTTGCACTCATGTACACAAATCATAGTATTAATTTAATTTTGTGATCATTTTCACAACCTGTAGTAATAATGGGCTGCTCTGGTATACATAAAGATTACAAATCAGGAGAATAACCTCTCAGTATAATAAAATACAACTCACATTCACCACAAACTATAGCCTCTAAAATGATAATACCTTAAACACATTTTAAACTAAAACAGAGGATTTAAATTCTCATAAAAATCAGATTTATCAAAGTTACTTTATCAGACTGCATTAGTTTGGAAATAAAGAGGACTTAATAGGCATTAATCACATGAGTTACCCTGGCAGTTGGGAGAGAAGCTGGTCCCTCTATGCTGATGTGGAGAAAAAGTACCCTCATCTTTTTACTTGGTGTCCTCTGTAGTCTCTGGGTGTCAGGGTTTAATGGAGATATGTGTGCATCCAGAATAGGTCTAATGGAGATATGCCTGCGTGTGTGTGTGTGTGCATGTGTGTGTGTGTGCACGTGAGGGGTAGAGTGATTTATTTGGGTAGACAAGTTGGCTGCTGTGAGGAGCTCATTATGGTTCAGCAGTCTGAAGTGAGATTGCCCTGCTTCAGCCTGATAATGGGGTTTCACTCACTGGTACACAGTCTGCAAATGGAAGCTAGATGTATCAGAAGAAGGATGGGTTTTCCAACCCAGACGCACACTGGACACACACATGCACATGCACACACACACATACATACACAAAAACAGAAACATGTTCATTCTCACGCTTACACACATAACCACATGCTCACAGTATCATAGGCCAATGTGTATGTAGGGTCCAGGAATAATATTCAAAGCATATTGAGAAAAACTACATACCCCCCCCCCGTTCCCCAGTTCCCCAGCAGCCCATGCAGAATGCAAAGTCCACTGTCTGACATCAGCAGCCAATTTCTCTCCCTGCGGCTGCCTTATCGCTGCCTCTCACAACTGCCCACTGATAAGATCCAATAGATTTTTTTTTCTCCTAAGGGATAAACTGTGTGTTTTTCCCTTCCAAAAGCATTAGCTCTGCTGGCAGTGAAATGGTCTTTCTATCTTGGATGGCATTCATGCGGCAAACACGGGCAAATTCAGATCTTCTAGAGCAACAAGTCAAGTCAAGCTGAGGATGATATGTTATAAAAATGTAAGTCTGATGGCAAGAATTTAAAATCTAGGTTAAAATGTTACCATAAATATTGTTGTCTAATTGCTGTTAAAAACTCAACTGTGAAAAGTCCCTTTCTTTCTATTTCTTATGGATGCATGGTGATATGATTGAATTGCCACCAGAGTTCCACTTTGTGAGGAGTTTGAATGGTCTTCCCTTTTGTCTTGTGTCTTTTTATCTTTCCTTTGGGAGTCATTGAACATGCGAGTTAACTGAACTGGAGGTTCTCCATTTATACACTACGTGTCCATGTATACAGATAGATATAGCAAAAAGCCTGTGGTGTACTTACCAAATGCATGCTGGGAAGGAGGCATTATAGAAGCATATGGCAAGAGTGTATTTACTAAAATGTCCCTGCTCTCATTAAGATGATTAGAGGAGAAAGAATGGGCCTCTTTGGCATTTTGTCATGAGTAAAAAATCATATTATTATGATGATGTTTTTCCATATGCACAATATTAGACTCTTTTCCCCAAGTTTCAATGTTTCCATATTTTTCTAAGTTATGGCAGGAATGATCTGGAAGGCTCCTGCATGTCTGTATTAAGAAAAATCAAGGCTATCAAACCTTCAAATGGTTATTTACACTCATCTATTATCTTTCCACATTATGAATCAATTGTGTGTATGAGTACTACTTTAGATTGATTGGACAGCAGGGTATCAATATTATAATAGTATTCTTTGTTATAACCTTTCAATGATTCTATGCTATGGCCTCAATACACCATTTGATCCATGAGCAGAGAAATTGCCAGTGTTGCTGTGCATTATTTACATCATTATTGTTCCATTATGATGCTGAAAATACATGAATTTCATCCCAATGTCACTAATTTTGATTTAAGTAACATGTGAATTTTAGTTTTAGAGGGGTTAGAGTAGATTTTTTGGGTTCCACACAACCACTAATGCTGTCACTCATGTGCTCTCCTTCCCTCTGGTACATTCCATATTGTAGCAGAGAAATGGGATGAGGACCTTGACTAACATCTGTTCACCAACTGTGCAAAACCTCCCTGCCATTAAACTCCTCTGTTTGTCTTTGACTGTTTAAATTTCCCTGCTCTGTCACTTTTTCGCATTCAAAAAAAACAAAAAACAAAAAACAACTAAGCTTCAGTAAATAAGGAGAACATGACCTCTGTGCATTTAACACTGTTTTGGAGTGTTTGAAGGAATATTAAAACCATGCTCTTAAGTTATGTCATTTCTGTAATAACTCCCATATTGTCTGAGATGAGGGCCAACGTGGCAGTGTTTCTGTTCTTTCACAGCCCTTTTTTCCACCTCATCAATGAGCCACGTGAACTCTCTCTCTCCTACTCTCTTGCAGCATCTCTCTCTCTCTCTCTTTCCCTATCTCTTCTCTGTGCTGAACAAAGCAGTCTTTTTCTCGTGAGTGTGTTTAGATATACTGTGCTTCGGTGCAATTTATGATCTTTTTCCATTGTCAGTAGCACAGAGGGTGGCCCAGGGCTCTGCATGCTAACACTGTCCTGATGAGAAAAACACTTGTAATGTTAACACTTGTTGGTACTTAATATTTCATGATTAGGTAGCATTAAGCCATTTAGTAAAGACTGAATCCCTTAGTGAGCATTAATCTTTGAGTTTGGTTTTCACTGGAAGAACATGATTAGTTAGTTAAAATGTAATCAAACACTTTGTAAACGTCCAACACTTATTGTAAGAGCTTAGAAAATGTTTGATCCAACATGTGTTTACAGTCCTCTGTGCAGTTCTGGTAACAGATACCACCCCACCCCCAAGGCTACTGATGTGAACTGAAGCAGAAAGCCAAGTATGCCTGCAATCCCGAACAATCTGTAACTTCATGATTTTGGCTGGCTTTATCATACAGATCTCCTTCTCACCTTACATCAAAGGAGCAGTTGAAAGAGAGTCGCAGAGAAACCCTTTCCCTTCCTGATAAACGGTTGATTGGTTAATATTACTGAATCAACTTGAAATATGTCTGCAAAAAACTGCTTGGAAAAGAACAGAAACTTCAAAACAAACAAACTAACTAACATTTGATAGGATGAACCACATGTTTATCAGATACTGTCAGATTATACATTTAACCAGTACAAACTTGTAGGAGAGTGAAACTCCTGTTGAAACCAGTCAGACAACTGGAGCGGGTCACAAAGACATTCATTGCAGTTTTTTGTCTTTATTCAATGAAGAAATAATATCCAGTTTGGATACAGCTGATGTTATTGCATAATAATGATTATATGGGATGTTATAGTTGCAATTATACTGTCATCACAAGAAGTACCAGTGAAAAAGAAACCACGTCAGCAGCTGCCAGTCCTTCCTAAATGGACACTGATTGGTTTTGAACCACTGCCGTTCAGCCACAGGCCCATAACTTGAAGCCTGCCAAGTGATCTCATGTGATCTGTGATCTTGTGAATTCAGCAGCCTCGCAAGCTTAAGTCTCTGTACTTCTTCCTCTATTTCCAAGATTGTGGGTTTCCAGAGCATGTGTGCTTTTCCTGGCTCAGCCCCCCCACCACTCTGTGCCCCCTCTGCCAGAACCAGAGGCAATCCCCACCAAGAGTGTTAAATGTCTGCAGCACAGAAGAAGTTCAGTTTTTTCCAGTTCTGCTCCAAATTGTATCCCTCCAGATGTACTTTCCGTCAATATTATATAATCACATGATGTTGCTTCCAGTATGGACACATTATAGACAGATGATATAAGCATGTTGAAACTATTCACTAATGGAAGTGCGTCCAAAGTGACTAATAGGTGTGATACATAATTTCTTTTGATTTTCCAGAGAAAGAGAGATAAACAGAAAATAGGAACCCAGTGGAACACAGTCCGTAAGCCATTACAGCCCATTACATTGTTCACCTCTATATTTTCTGTTTTTTCTAGTACATATTTTGATGTGCTCTCACTTAGATATTCTGAGCTTTGCTGGGCAGTTTGCCTGTGTGGTGAGTCACCTAATGATTCCAGCGTGGGCTGCAAGGACAAAAAGCCACTCAAGTCTATCCAAGTCTACTGGGCAATTTTTTGATTGGGACCCATTAAAGCAGACTTCATGCTGTAGAAACAAGTGTTTCAGCATCACTTAAAGAAAATCTTTTAAAGTGTTGCAAAAGAATGCTGAAAACTCCCAAGCTGATAACTGAATTCCCAGTTTGAGAAGTGGAACTGAAGGATGAAAAAGCAGGAGTTCCTCACCGTAAGGACAGTGCATACAGAGGATGAGTTATTAACTAAGTCAGGTGTCTGAGACGTCTTCTACTGAACATGAGCTGACGTGCTGCCATTCACGCTCTATAGACCACAGGAAGAGGAAAGCAAGGATGAATAATTACTCATTAAAATGAATACTATGTTGTGGAGAACATGATTTAAACAAAGTAAGTGGAGAAATGTCATTTGGAGATGAAAAGTCAATTACAAGTAATAAATAAGCACAGAGGGAGTCTAAGAGTTTTAGATGTGCAATATGTGATGTATCTCTTGCAATAAAATATTAAATGAAAGTGTAATGACACCTCAGAATAACGCTGAGATTGCCTCTAGTGCAAGTGATATAAGTGTTTTCTGCTCACGGAGAGAAAATTAGCTTTGGTACACATGTGACCAATAATTGCTCAAAATTGATGAATTATTATGTTTCAAAGCTATTTCTTTGTTTATCTCCCTCTCACTATCAAACTTTGTTTGTCATTAAGCTTGAACATGTTCTGTTCTCAACCTAAAATTTGCTTGCAGCGTGAGTCACCATCCTGTCCTCATGAGCAGTTAATAATGGTAACGCTTCATCACCTGTTATTACTGCCATTGATGCGGCACAGATGCACCCTCTCCTCCTAGCCCCATTGGATGTATCCGGGCACTTGTCGGACTCTGATTGGCTCAGTGCTTGTGTCCATCAATGGAGTGTAGGATGGACCCTGACACCCCCATGTCACAGAGAATTACTGCTCAGGAAGCACCAGGAAAGATAAACTGTCGACAGACAGGCACCTTCCCACACACATAAACTTTCGCCTAGCAGACAAAGAGGGGCCGTTTTATATGTCAGAGTGATTGCCAAGTGGAGATGAATGGGGCCTAGTGGGCGGCTGAGACTTTGTAATATTCTGACAAATTAAGTTGGAGAGACTTTAATCCAATTCTGTTTTTCAGCCATTGTGCGGTTGTTCTCATCTGCAAAACTAAATGACAAATCTAAAAAGAAACGTCTACACATAATCTTATTCAGATGGTCTCCATTAGTCTGTGCTGAGTCTGAATTGAAAAAAAAATAATAACCACAAACTAATAATATAGTAACAAATGTACAATGGCTGTGACTTGTTTTTAAACATAAAAACAATTAAGTTGGTCTCATTACAGTAAAAGCAACTTTGACTGGATGCGTGTAACGTTTTTCTTTTACTGTTTGACTGTTTTTGCCATTAAACATGCAAACGGTTTGACTGTTTTAGTACCCAGAGATGTACTTTAAGTGCAAATGAGAAGGCAGAGCTAGAGCAGACAGTGTATAATGTAGAGTACACATTGCTTTACAGAACTATGTATAACCTATAACTCTCTACATTTAACAAATATGGAATTATGACTATTTTTTTTAAAAAACTTCCCTTTTTATACAGATAAAATTATACAGAAAACACAGGCTTCTCAACTACAACTACTACAAAGTTTGAGGTTTTTTTCTTCTTTTTCTGCTTTTATTGTCTTCAGAACTGTGCTATCTTTGCAGTGCAGCTTTGGTTATTCTTTTCATATTCTTTGTTGCCTTGAACCCGTTCCCAAGTCCCCCCTGAGATGTATCGATAATGAGGGGCGACAGGGGTCCTGCCTGTTGTTAATGACTGATGGATAGCCCTTGAAATGACACCACATTTACATGATGAACGAGTCAGGAGAATGATTGAATGTGACATACAAGGCCCTTTGCAGTTAAACGCAATGGGAGCAACATTTATAATAACATGTCAACAGGCCTCATTTGCATCATATGATCTTTCCTGTTTTCTCATTTTGCTCACTATCAAAATGATGAGAAATAGTGACGCCAAACTGTGTGTGTGGGTCCTCTGGACCCTGAGCAAGGTAAAGCTCTAACTGAGTGATTGATGGGGAGGTTAGTATGTAACCCTGAAATTTTGTAAGAAAGATGATTGTATTACACATCAGACCTGAGATTCCTTGTCTGCTAAGTTACACTGTGCATATTTGTGCATCTCAATGGATTTGTATGATATTTTAATTCCTCCGAAACAGAGTCACTTGAGATGCTACAATTACAATTAATTATGAGTCAAGGTAGTCAAATGAATCATATATTCTTGATTCAAGTGCTCTCCTGGTAGTACAATGCCATCTTGTCCATTAAAGATCCTTGTGTTTACAGAGTGATTGGAAGCACTAGCAACGGGGATGCTTTTCAAACAGTGTGTGGTGTATGTGTTTCCCCTCAGACCGTGGCTACTGTGACTGTGGGATGTGTGAGTGTGATGAAGGCTGGTCTGGGGATGCCTGCCAGTTCCAGGAGGAGTGTAACCTACCAAACAAGAAGAGCAAAGAGCTGTGCAAAAACCCACAGGGGGTGGTGTGCTCCAACAGAGGTACTGCAATCACACACACACACACACACACACACACACACACACACACAATCTTGTACTTGTATCATTGCGAGGACACTCGGCATAATGCATTTCCTTGCATCTTACCCAAACCATAACCATGAAAACATAACCACAACCCTTACCCTAGCCATTACTATTACCATTATAAACCTAATTCTATCCTTAACCCTAAACCAAATTTTAACCCTCAAATAGCCCTTTAAGGGGCAGAAACCATTGAGGGGACCAAAAATGACCTCAATCTGTCGGTTAAAAACTTGTTCTGGTCCTCACTATGCAGCAAATACAAGAGTAAACACACACACACACTGGTTGGCATGGCACCAGAATATAAAAAAAACTAGCAGGTAATGATGTCATAGAATTCTATGCTGCTTTGATCTTTGAAGAAAGAATATCAACCTAACTAAGGGTAGAATCACTAACTGAAGCCAGGACTATACAATCAAAGCAGCCTTCAAACTATCTGTCACATTTCTACAGTGGTTTGAAGATGACAAAATACACAACATAGTTTCTTTTACTGAGGTTAAGAAGAAAACTTCAGGTGAGATGGATACAGCAAGAGCTCACCAGATTTATATAGGGAGTAGACTTGGCAAGTGCTACAAGGTAGAGAAAGTCCTTGGAGAGGGCGGCTTTGGTTTTGTTACCAAATGTTGCAATACTGAAACAAATGATGTGGTGGCCATAAAAGTTGATTGGAGCCATCCCAGTGTTGTTTACCAGGTTTTCTTCTTAACCTCAGTAAAAGAAATTCACACCCCTGGTAGTCTTCCTGGCTGTGAGTTTGAATGTATCTCCCCGGCCCCTGGTAGTCCACTGTAGGACTTAAAATTTTTTGCCTTCCCCCTGTGTGTCGAGGTTTTACCTGGTTTGTCAAAGAACCTTTCGCACGATTTTGGAAACTCTATCTCACTTCCCATGGGTCGACCTGAGGAGGCATGCAGAGGCCGCCCTTCGAGCAAGGCTAACCCGCTGGCCAGCCTGGCACTGGTATTTGGGCGGTCGGTTACTCCAGCCTTCGGGTTCGCCTTGTGCGAACTGTGGCAATTTCAGAGCTAATACATTCAAACGAGTGCTGATCTCTGGGGATGCGTGCATTTAGCAGACCCGAAACCCATGCAGGGTCCCTCTCTCGGGATGCCCTGGCTGCTTTGGTGACTCTAAATAACATCAAGCCGATCACTGGCCCCGTGGCGGCAACGTCTCCCTTGAATGTCTGCCCTATCAACATTCAATTGTAATTTCTGTGCCTACGATGGTGATCATGGGTAACAGGGAATCAGGGTTCGATTCAGGAGAGGGAGCTTCAGAAAGGCTACCACATTCAAGGAAGGCAGCAGGTGTACAAATTACCCACTTCCCACTCGGGGAGGTAGTGACGAAAAATAACAATAACAATAAATAAATAACTCTTTCGAGGCCCTACAATTGGAATGAGTTCACTTTAAATCCTCAAACGAGGATCAATTGGAGGGCAAGTCTGGTGCCAGCAGCCACAGTAATTCCAGCTACAGAAGGGTATCTTAAAGTTGCTGCAATTAAAAAGCTGGTAGTTTGATCTTGGGGTTGGGTCAAGGCACCCAATGCCGATGCTCATCAGACCCCAGAAAAGGTGTTGCTCGATATAGACAGCAGGATGGTGGCCATGAAAGTAGGAATCCGCTAAGGAGTGTGTAACAACTAACATGCCGATTCAACAAGCCTCAACTAGCCGCCGGAGTGTCGGGCCCATACCCGGCCGTCGCTGGCAAAAGGAGCCGCGAGGGTTGTGCCAGGGCAAATAGGAGGGCCGCTGTGGTGAACATGGAAGCCTAGGGCGCTGGCCCGGGTGGAGTCGCTGTGTGTGTAGATCTTGGTGGTAGTAGCAAATATTCAAAGAAGAACTTTGAAGGCTGAGGTGGAGAGGGGTTCCATGCGAACAGCAGTTGAACATGGGTCAGTCGGTCCTAAGAGATGGGCGGACGGTGTTCAGAAGGGTGGGGCGATGGCCTACGTTGCCCCCAGCCGATGGAAAGGGACTCAGGTTAGGATCTCCGAATCTGGAGTGGCAGAGATGGTGCCGCGAGGCATCCAGTGGGGTAACCCAAACAATCTCGGAGAAGCTGGTGGGAGCCCCGGGGAGAGTTTTCTTTTCTTTGTGAGAGAGGGGCCCGTGCCCTGGAAAGCATCACAGTTCCGGCGGCATCTGGTGAGATTGCGCTGGCCCTTGAAAATCCGGGGGAGAAGGTGTAAGCCTAGCAGCTGACTTTGAACTGGTGCGGACCAGGGGAATCCGACTGTTTAATCGAAACAAAGCATCACAAAGATGCTTTCTAAGTTGCATTTGTGGTGGGCTGTGGCAGTTCTGTATGGCA
>JAQNCA010000005.1:5686976-5704584 GCA_029783725.1 Acanthurus tractus | reverse complement strand
GTGGCCATGAAAGTAGGAATCCGCTAAGGAGTGTGTAACAACTAACATGCCGATTCAACAAGCCTCAACTAGCCGCCAGAGTGTTGAGGTGAGGTTGGCCCTTCCCACCACTTAAATCCACACACCTATGCAGTGAATCAGGACGCAAGACCCATCACCACGATGCAAGATGCTTTCCACTCTCCAGCCAACTCTGAGGAGGAGGGCCTCAGCTGAAAGTAACAAGCGATAGCTTAGGAGCATATCGCCACTGAAGGAGCATAGAAGGAGTGGTGTGCAGGCACCACAGTACAAAACCAGTGAAGATATGGTCGGGCGCCATTTCTATGAGGAACCACAAAGGTGTAAAACAGCCTCTGTCATGTTGGACATGGTATGGGAGGGGCTTGGCAGTTCAAATATTCATCCACCCAGGTGCCGTGGATGCTATATGGGTGACATAAGTGGATTTTTGTGTCCAGACCCACAGTTAATGGAAGACAATAAACAATCAGAAACTGAGTCGGCCCAAGGCCATGTTCTTTGACCACCTTGAGCCAACCCGTGAGCAGTTGGAACGGCGGCAGGCTCACGGGCACCCATAGAACGCCACGGTTGCCCTTGCACCAAACGGCGCCAGGGTAGTGCCCTTCTGAAGCTCTGAATGTCAAAGTGAAGAAATTCAGGTGATGCGAGGGTAACGGCGAGTATAAGTATGACTCTCAAAGTAGCTGAATGCCTCATCATCTAATAAGTGACACGCATGAATGGATGAATGAGATTCCCATTGTCCTTACCTACCATCTAGCGAAACCACAGCCAAGGGAACAGGCTTGGCAGAATCAGTAGGGAAATGGACCCTGTTGAGATTGATTCTACTCTGGCACTGTGAAGAGACATGAGAGGTGTAGAATAAGTGGGAGGCTTCGACTGCTGGTGAAATACCACTACTCTTATTGTTTTTTCACTTACCCGGTGATGTAGGGAGGTGAGCCCCAAGCGGGCTCCCACTTCTGGTGTCAAGTGCCTGGCACCTGCTGGGTGCACTGGACAAACCCTCCGCGATGTCACCCACTGGTTTCTGCCTGAGTGAAAGTGAAGCCTCAGAAATCTTGTCCTGGGCGCTGCCATTAGCCTGCACATTAAGCCTGCAAAGAGCCCGCCTAAACGACGAAACACCAAATATGGGAAAAGAGGCAGAGCCGAAGGACAGACACCACACCCACTCAGCTAATAGCTCCTGGCTTTTCGTCAACAGGCTGTCAATCAACAGCTTAATACCCAATTTTATGCTAAAATATAAAATAAACAAATGAGTTAGAAAAAAATTCATCCCCCTCAGAGTTTTCATGAGATAGTAGAGAAGCTGTAGATAAAAAAAAACGTTTTTGAATCAGGCTGTAAATATGTTTATTTCTGCTCAAAAGTTGGCCATTTTAACATTGGCTCCAATGGGAATTTGCTCCCTTTTGGAGCCAGCCTCAAGCGGTCAGTCGAGAAATTGCAAGTTTTTGTATTCCTGGTTGGTTCCGGGGACAGTGGCAGGTGGGGAGTTTGACTGAGGCGGTTCACCTGTCAAACAGTTACCCAGGTGTCCTAAGGCAAGCTCAGGAAGGACAGAAACCTCCCATGGAGCATAAGGGCAGAAGCTCGCTTTTCAGTATAAATACAGACCGTGAAAGCGGGGCCTCACGATCCTTCTGACTTTTTGGGTTTTAAACCAGACAATGTTATGAATGTTAACCACATGAAGCAGCCACTCAAAGTCAAACTCATTGAATTTGGCCTCACATGTCAAGTGTCCCACATTAATTCTAACATCTGGGGACTGTTAATATGTGGTCTCTTGGCCTTATTGGCAGAACTGGCAATGGTGTACCCTCTCTACTCAGGTGATACTGTATATGAAATGCTGTATTTGACATTAGGCAGATGATAGCAAATGATGGAGAAGATGAAAGGGATCGTCACCTGTTGACAGACTTAATCAAAAGAATGCTGCAACTGGACCTTGACCAGCGCATAAAACCACTGGAGGTTCTGCAGCATCCATTTTTCTACTCACAACGTCACAGGAAGCTCCAATCCTGACATCCAGTCCTGACACCAACTAAATTCAAAGTTAAAGGCCTGGCCTACCTCTTGACACTACTTGCCTATTAGAGTTAAAGGCTGGCGCGGGACCCTGCTTGAGCGGGTTTTCTCTGAGTGCTCCGGTTCCCCTTCCAACAATTAAAAAAAATTTAAATCTTCAATTTGAGCAATGTAACAACTTTTAAAACTGATCCGCAATTTTAATAATTCATGTCATCAGAAAAAACAATGTCACATTACATTATTTGTCAAAGGGCAGGTGTGCCAGTCTATTTTCACCACAAAGCTTTGAATTTATGAACCAGGTTGACTCCATAAAATCTAATACTTGTTGTAATATCATTAATGTAGGAGAGAAAAATAATCAGTGTACTTTTTTTCCTCATTTGTCTCTCATGACTTTGGTATATTGGATATTTCTTTAATCTTAAATTTATTTTCTCTCGTTAGAAATAAGTTTATTCTCTCCAATTTTGGTTACATTCTGAATGCTGGGTTTTGATTTTTTGAACATCACAGCAGTTGTGTTTATCCATTTGATTATGAAAGCAATCCCTAACAGTGATTGTTCAAATCCCTCAAGGGGAGATAAGATATATAGAAACGTGGTTTAGTTTAGTATAAGTTAGGTTAAAAGAACATAATAAAGTGAGACTAAAAATGCTTCACATGGCAACAGCAGCTATGTTGACTTTTGAAAAGCATGTAATATGAGAAACTGTCTTCTTTACATATGTCCATGCAAGAAGTTCCAAATATCAAAAGATCTTATAAAATTCTTTAATGAATACACAATAGCCTTTTTGACCCAACTGAGGAACTGCACAGTGGCTTTATTTTCAACCCCAATGGTTTCGGCTTTTTTAAAAACTTGAAATTTCTATTAAGATGCCAAAAAGGTACAATCGTTGGTGTTTCTGATAGTGTATTCAGTTGTGTTTAAAATGACTTTCACAATTTTGAGCTTGCTGTTCATGATACCTCTCTCCTGCAAGTATTAAGTGGCTTTTTTTGGAACCTAATGGGAAGTTAGGACTAGCTATTACCCATTTACACCTCTGTTAATCCCAAGGTAATGCCATCACCAGTAAGAAATGAACCTTTCATTCAAAAAGATTAATTTCTTTATAGTTAAATGACTGATCTTTCAATATTTGGTCATTTAAACTGGTGCACTAGGTATAGCTGATGAAATTTTTGTTTTAACATGTTGCATGCAACAGATATGTTTGCTGAAGTTAATGACCACAGAATTTTGAACTACTGAATTATTACTAACTATTATAATTCTTTTGTTTTGAATTTGCTTTTATGAAAGTTTGAGCATTTTAAGAGCTTTGTCTTCTCAGTGTTTGCAAATTTAGATTTTAGTTGTGCAGGTTTCTGGTTTCTCATCTGACCTTTATTCGCCTGGATCACCTGACAGAGAGCAAAGACCTGGTAAGAGCGACCCAAACAAACCCTTTAATGGTTCTAAGAGTGAACTTGAGAAATCCTTTGCTATTAGTGATACCAGTGGCTGTTCAGACTTTAGAAGATGTTGCCAACAGTTATTTTGAAAACTTCCATACTTGTGTCCTGATTTGTCTAAGTCAAGATGTTTCTTTTCACAATTCATCACACCCACCCCTCAGATGACCCTTTTCCAAATGGAAAGAAAATGCCCTCTATGTGTATATAAGAGGTTTGTGTTAAACGGCTTTAGGGCACAACATGTCAAGCAAATGTTTGCAATTTTCATGACATTAAACAATAACCTGACTCCTTTAATATCCCTTGCTTGGTTAAATAGGAGACAGACAAACAGTTGCTAATTTAATACTATGTTAATTTATCAATGTCATTTGTTTATTTTTATTTTAATTAACTCACAGAGAGATTAAAAATGACAACAACAGCAATAATCTTATATTAACGACTTAGTTTTTGTTTTGTCCATCTTGATCATCTGATGGATGCTTCACTTCTAGCTTACTTGTCATTTTCTCCATCTGGTCTCTCCTCTTTCTCTCCCTCTCCCTCTGCCTTCCCTTCCTCTCTCCTTTTCCTCTTTCTCTGTCTTACTCTCTCTCTCTCCTTCTTAACCCAACTGATTTAGTTGATCTGAGCCTGGGTCTTTTATGAGGTTTCTGATAAAAGGAAGTTTTTCCTCGCAACTGGCACCAGGCCCTTGCTCTTGCTCAGTGAATTGTTCTCAATTGTTGGGTCTTCATAATTTGAAATTTAGATTGTGGTCTAGACCTACTCTATATTTAAAGTGTCTTTGGACAACTTCGGTTGTGATTTAGCACTATGAAAATAAAATTTGTTTTGTGTTTTTTTTTGAAGAAACACAATTGAATATCTTCTATGAGAAAAACTGTGCAAGTTCCAATAGAAGCAAAGCTTATGAAAGGTCAATAGGTTAATACATTAAGCCTTTATACTTTAACTTAGAGTTAGGGAAGTCAGGACATGATTGACTGAAATGCAAAAGAGTGCACCCAAGCAATTACAAATACCTGCATCAAACAAACAATCCACCAGTGTTGCATTCAGCGAAAAAAAATGGAAAAAAGTTTGAACATTTTTTTTTTTTTTGCATTTTGCTTTTGGTATCACTATAAAATGACACACCCTTTACAAAAACTTTGTAATTTAAACTAATGGCATACAATAATGGCTTCTCCAAAGTGTAATAAGCCACTAATAAAGACAAGTACCACCAATATGTAAAATTTGCTGATATTATTAACTGCATGTCCATTTTCTCACAACCAAGTCACAAACCCACGATCTGTTTGTTAATATATTTTCCAATGAGCCACAGAGTCTGCAGTTTATACTTTTGTATGACTGTCAATCAAAGTAACTATGAGCCATAATAAAACCACTGATAATGACTTGTAAACCCCTTTTAAGTTCAGTTCTTTTAGTGAAAGCAAACACTTGTGATCCCTTTGCTCTCACTTGCATTTATCAGTATAAAAATCTCTCTTTCACTAACACAGGTACGCCAATAAATTCATGCATGAATCATCATCATTAGGAAGACTAACATCTTGAGTTATCAATACTTTATGTATTGATAATTCAATTTTGTCATGAAACTAATGAGCCAGAGCTTATTTGGTGTACACAGCCAGGGTTTGTGTGTTTAAATCACACAGTGGACACACTGTTTGGTGTTGGCAGAGTGGAAACACATACAATGTGATGATGTCTGAGCTTAAGTTGTTTTCCACGCACAAACAACCCTTCAACCACCTTGGCTCAACTCATAATGGCCTGCAGTGCCCCCAGCTTAACAACAGATGAACCTGTGTTTGTGTGTTTGCATTTCAGCATGTGTTTGTGTGTGTGTGTGAGAGAGAGAGTGCAAGTGCTGTACAGTATGTGGACTGTTTGTGTAAAAATGCAAATTTATTCACAGCATGTTGTCTAGCCCTCTGTCCCTCCAGTGCATCACTTGAAAAAGCCCCTGCATGTGCGTGCGCACACACACACACACACACACACATAGACACACACACTTTCAGTAGTCAGAGACCAATCTAGATCTGTTGCTACATGATGCACAGCCGGTGCCTCCAATGCACATCAGCAAACCAGCTGGGTTCCTGGTCTCAAAGTGCACTGCAACAAAACACACATGCTTCCATTCCATATACTGTAAACACATGCACACGAACAAACTTGACCTTTTCCAGCAATGATGCTTAAACTGTGTCTAAAGCCAGTATCTTTAATAGGCACCTGCCACTGTGGTAGCTGCATGTGTGACAATATGGACAACAGGGGTCTGGTGACGGGACGCTTCTGTGAGTGTGACGACAGCGAGTGCCTAGATGAGGACACCGGAGAGGTGTGTGGAGGTATGCCCATCATGAGAGTGACAAATCTGCCAAATTTAGTGTTGTAGACCACATTGAAAAGGAAAACTTGACAGCAGTAGCAACAGGAATTAAGGGGGGTTCTATTCATCATCACAAGACGGCGTAATGACAGCATATGACGTTGCTCAGCTTAGCACCAAGAGAACGGGGCACAGAAACCATCCATGTCCCCCAAAAAAACACTTTCAAGCACAGCTATCAACAAAAACATCTAAGAATTGGCTGGAAATTGCTAAGAGTTATTGAAACCTTACATGTGTACACTGTTTGCCTTTCATGTATTGGTTCAAAAGTCTGTCTCTATGATGATTCAAATAAATGATTTTTAACCTGTTTGCATGTTGCATCATGTCTCCAAATCAAAACAAAGATGGCAACCTGCCTCCTACTTAAATAGGAAACTAAGCTGCAACATGGAAAACAGATTGAAAACAATTTTATTTATTAAGGAGATGGAAATTTTATTGGAAATCCAAAAGCTTAGAGGTCCTTTAGTATTGTAAAATACACATCTAACTGCTAACACAGCATTTGGTAAAATGTCCTAAACACTGTACATTTGTCATTGGTTCACTTACATATTAATCGTTCATGCAAACATTTCCTCACATGTAGACATTAGGCCAAGACTGTAAATGAGTATGATGTTCCTCATGAACTTAGAAACAAGTTCTCAAATTGACAGAAGAAAACACAAGAACCTCATCTGTCCAGGAGGGTTAATTGGAAGTTAAATGTGCAGCGAAAACTGTTGTACTTCATTAAATGGTGTTACTCATCCCTGTTCCTCACAGGTTGTTCCAATGCCTGCTTGACAATGCCATTTAGTAATGTATAAGTTGTTTTGTGAAAAACAAATTCTTGATCAGGTCTTTGTAAGAAATACCGATAACTAACAATTCTCAAATGTTAACCTTCAATGTTGAATATGTTATTTTTTGTTTGCAAAATAAACTTTTTTATTAAAAAAAATATTTTTATGAAAAAAGGAGTATCTGTCCTAAATTTTGTTGTCATAAATATGAGCATTTGTAAGCATTTGTCCTTTTAAAATATTAAAATCTAGATATTTAAACAGGTGAAAAGGGCTTAATTTGGAAATAAGTTTAAAATATAACAGAGACAGAGGTGAACTCATCATGTGCCTCCTGATCTGCTTCCAGGCCACGGCCAGTGTTACTGTGGAAACTGTTACTGTGCTGCTGGTTGGCATGGAGACAAATGTGAATTCCAGTGTGACATCAGCCCATGGGAGAGCAAGCGGAGGTGCACGTCTCCAGACGGCAAAATCTGCAGCAACAGAGGTCTGTTTAGGCGCTCCGAAGCCAGTATCAAATACTCTGGAATCCATTATGATTATTGATTAAATTATAGTAGCACATTTATTGTCATTACTTAAAAATGAAAATTAAAAAGTGTAGATAAAATTTTACAGCGTACTGGATTGAAAGATAGCGTTGTGATTTTTGTTTGTCATCATCGCTTCAAAACTCATTAAAATCCACCTCATAAAAACTGACAATTTATATAGAATTGTGTTGCTAAGGAACAGGAAACAAACATCCTAAATGGGGTTAGGTTCATTTCCAGTCCGTTATCTTGAGTCATTAAAAGGATGAAAAGACACTGTTCCTGACGTATGAACAGTGTGTCTTCTGCTATCTGCCAACATTGACATCCATCTTTAAGAAATGGGACAATGTAGGAAGAGATGGAGACAGAAAAAAGATGGTGCTATAGAGAGATACACAGAAAATAGGTTCTAAGAAATCCTCATGCATATTCTGCTGGAAGTCATCAGAGCTTGGCTGACAGGCGGTCAGAGAAACAGCTTCACTGACCCAGCTCAAGTGATCCTGAGGGATTTTAGTAAAGCTCTCTAAAATTAATTACAATGGATTGGCTGAGGACTGGCTAAGTGGTAGGGCTAAATGCTAGGCTACATGGAAAAAGCCTTATGATTTACGGTTAAGTACACAGCTGACAAAACATGAGCAACCGTTGACAGTGAACATGTTGTAGAGCAGAAAAGAGCAGGCAGGCACAGACCAGACATGGCCAAGAGTCATAAGGAATAAACAAAGAAAAAAATGCCTGCAATTAAAAGGAAACGGTTTATTATTTTTTGATTCTTTTAAAAGCAACTGTTATCAAATTCTTTTACTCATTCCTTGTTTCATATATTGTTAGATTGTTGGAAAAGGAACCTGTTTTCATTGTTTTTATCTTTGTTTTCTTGATCTCTGAAATATTTTAATGGAAAAACAAACACTACAGCATGTACAAAAATAACTCAAAGATATAAAAACTTATATATTTGAAAATGAACCATAAGAGCTCTGGAACTACCTGGAGACAGCCTTGTCAAGATTGCAGAAATGGAAGAAAATGTAAGTTATTTGAAGTCAGAGAAAAAAAAACAAATACAAAGAGACACAGGTGAATCATATGAGGGCGGAGTAAGCAATCGTACAGGAGAAAAACATGACAAAATGTGAATTAAGAAACAAGACAAGCCAATGTTAGCAAAATTGAACAGGAAACACAGGTTAATATGAATAACATAAACAAAAAATATCAGGACACCTGACAGGATGTGACACATGCACTACGCACAATATTAAAGCACCTTGTTAATGTTGTGACTTTTTCTTAAACCATCATAAATCTTGCATTTTGTTCTTTCTCACAGTTTTGGTGCACCTTTGAAGCACTACACAGTTCAGACAATTTGTCATTGATTATGATAGGAACAAATCTCAATTCCCATTTCTATATGACACATAACCATTCTGCATTGAATTAATCCTCCAGTGCATTGCGATGATAATTCCTGGTAATTATAGGAGATGGATCGAGGATGGTGATTACTTAAAAGCGGACTGATTTGATTTCCATGTTCTGTATAGATGAAGAGATGTGAAGTGTTTTGTATGAGGCTGTACAATATCTTCCTTCTCTCTCTCTCTCCTACTTTGCCCAACAGTAACCTTTACCTCCTGCTACGTTCACACTTTGAAAAAAATGAGTGAATAATTTGATTGACAGGACGCACTGGATTACTGTTACTCCATTCCAACACACTGTCAGCCCCATCCGTCTGTTAGCTTCACCTAGCCTCCTCACATGAGCTAATAATACACTAACTGGCGCGCTGTCAACAGCCACATAATGCTGGGGGCTAAATACATGCAGCCATGTCTGATTTCTTGATTACAACAATTTGACTCGGAGATAAAATGGTTGCATGAGGCACGTGGAGAAGAAACATTCCCCTTTTGTGTGGATAGGGTGGTTGCTGTTGCTTAAAAACAATCAATAAATACACAAAATGTAAATACAATAACTAAAATTGCCCCAATTTTACAGGCTTTATAGAGCATTTGTAGAACAGTAATGTGTACAGGTGCCGTAATCTGTTCTGGTGAAGCCGAGCTGTGACATTTGTGGCAGACATAAAAGTGCATGGCTCTATAAATCCAAGGCTTCAGGGTTATGAGGTGGTGAGGGAGACTGAACCTAGGGCCAGGGGCCAGACACGCGCCAGCCACAGCCCACAGGCTTGCCAGCTGGCCTGGCTCCCCTGGGGTTCCCTGTGCTCTGTCACTGCTGATAAGAGAAAATGGGATTTCTACTGGCTGCTGCTCAGCTGATGCTCTTGCTAAGATGTAAAACAAACGAGGAAGCGCGAGACGGACAGACAGATATGTAGATAAAAGAAGAAAAATGAGGCAGACTTGTATTTATCCTATTGGCTGTAGCATCTAAAGTAGAAAAACATATCCTCCCACCTCCACCCATATCTGTGTGAGAAGCTTGCCTTGTCCCTTTCTTGATAATGTCAGCTGTACTTTGCATTTCTTTTCTTTTGTTGGCTTGTTTGATGGTTTACCATTTTGCATTGTTAAGGTTTTTCTGACTGTACAGCTAAAAACTTAATACATTTTAAAGTCAAGGTATATGTGTTTGTGTTTGCTGTGTCTGTTAGGGACGTGTGTGTGTGGAGAGTGTAACTGTTATGATGTAGATCCCTCCGGGGATTGGGGGGACATACATGGAGACACCTGCGAGTGCGATGAGAGGAACTGTCATGCAACCTACGACCGATACACAGACGACTTCTGCTCAGGTCAGCATGCTAATTTTGGATATTAAAATAACAGTTACATATCTGCATGCAATACTCACACAGAAAGTTACTAAAGTGGTCAAAGAAATGTCATATAATCCAGTTGTTTTTGTTATTAGATTGTGCTCGTTTGCAGTCTTGTTGAGATTCAGATTCTTAGATAAATGCATATCTAATGTTGGTCTGCTAATTAGACTAGCTTAGCGTTGAGACTGGAAACAAGAGGAAACAGCAATGTTTCCAAAGAAAAGCAAATCTGTCTACAAATATTAAAGTATAGAAAACCTTGTCACATTATAAACAGAATCTCAGGGGTTTTTTTCACCAAATGATGTACTTTGATGTTTCAGACTTTGAAACATTTTTTTGTTCATATCTTCCCTTTTCTAAGTAAAACTCAGGTGACAACTATTTTACAATCTCTTAACATTGTAGATAAGACCAAAAATTAAGCACATAAATGAAAAATAATCAGTAGTTGTTCAAAGGTTTTTAAGAATTTGGGAATTTTTGCACAATAGCATATTTTAGATGTTGGCAGCCGTCTCTTTGAAATAATCTAGCACATAATCCGTCTCCTAAAACAGCAAATTGTAATTGATATTGTAAACTCTTGGGACAGATTAAAGGGACAGATTAAAGTAATAAGAGATGTGGAAGTTGATGAGCTTCATAAGTGCTGATAGACTGATCTTGTTATTTTGGGACAGAGCTCTGTGTTTCCTAATGTTTTGAGTAATTAAGCTAACTAGCTAGCTTCAGTTGCATATTTGGAAAATAGGAGTGATATTAATATGTTTTTTAGTTAATTTTCAGTGGGAAAACTTATAATCATAATTCCTAAAATGTTTAAACACTATTACAAAAGAGAATTGGCTCATAAAATGTACATTAAATATTGTTTATGCCAACATCATTATTGATTGTCACTGAGTAACTGCAGTTCTTTACATTTAGCAGACCAACACTAAAAGCTCTTTTTCTGATTCTAATTAATTACATACAAAATTAACAAATCTTTGATGCATAGTTCACGGTTTGATAAGACACAAGCACAGTTCACAGCTTAATATTTTAAAGCTCATCTCTCTCCATCAGTTTCTCCTCCCCCTCTCTTTCTCCTCCAGACCAAACCAGCCATGATCAATGCAGGTCATCCAGCAGCTTAGAAGGAGCCAGACAGTCAAAGTTTGCTTAGCCGATGTTTAAGGACACTAAATTCCCCTTCATCTTCTCACTTCCAGCATGGCCTCCCCATGGTTTATTTTACTTCCTCCCTTGCTCTCCTCTCTTTCTCTCTCTCACACAGACACACACAAACACACACTCTAGTCTTCCTTTAGTCCTCTTTTCTGCTATATAACCAGCTCAAAGCTTCACCTGGTTCAGTGTGGCCACACTACTCACTGCCTTTTTTTCCCCCCTCCTCTCAGTACACTTATTAGAATTTTCCTTGTCCAAATCCTTCACTTTGTTTCACCTCTTTGCTTCCTCTACCTCTTTTTCTTTCCTCATGGCAGGTCACGGCCAGTGTAATTGCGGCCGATGTGACTGCAAGGAGGGATGGGCCGGGAAGAAGTGTGAGCATCCTCTGTCCTGCTCCCTGTCTCTGGAGAGCAGTGTGAAGAAGTGTCGCGGAACGTCCAATTTGCCCTGCTTCGGACGAGGTACCTTGTCTTCCCTTCTGCTCCTGTTGCCATGGTTACAGCAGCAGGCCCGTACTCTGTCCTCACCTCTTGGTGCAAAACAGGGCATTTCCAGTGTTTTCACATTTTATGAACCCATTTATAATAGGCAATAAAAGCAATCAGGCAAGGCATCTCAAACAAGCCTGTCTATATCTTTTATACATATAACTATGGATGTTGTGAAGTCATGAGGTAGTGTCATAGAGGAGAGATGAGAGAATCCCCCCCACTGCCTGCTACAAGGACTTTAACCCATCATGGCATTCATTGAAAAACTACAGAACTCATAGTCCTCAGGGCAGTCAGGATAGTAGTTGCTGCCCAGCTGAACCATCCAATCTATTTCATCCTGCATGCCATTGAACTGGGGGGTCAGTGCGGGGGCAGGCAGACCTGAGGATCACATGGGAAGTCAACACAGAAAGACCAGCCAAGCGATATGTGCTAACTACTCTCATGAGGAAGCTTAGTGAAGGGAAACTTTGCATTGCAGCTAGAATTTAAATACCTGTTTGGTTAAGTTCAACTTTTGTTTGTAATGACTGAGTTGACCTGCTATGAGTAACACTGAATTCACTGAACTTGGGTAGGAAAAAAACAACACCTTTCTGTACCTGTGCCACAAAAGCCCCAAGAAAAAAGCTTTGAACTTCTCATGACAAGACAATATGATGGAGGAGGTTGTTACAGAGGAGCTAGCTTCAAGGAGCAGGGTCATCAGCCACCAAAGTCATAGTCCTGCCACTTAGTTTATCCTGAAAATTGGACCCAATGACGACCTCAAAGCCCAACATATCTCCAAAGAGCTGTTCCTCCTGTGCAGTAGAGTAAGTATTTCAAAGGAAATACTGACAAATCAGGACACCCCTTTCATTCTGCCAACAAACGTCTGTGTGTCCTCTTAAGGAACAAGCACATCAGAACATCAGGAACCTGCCCTCAAAGTGACAGCCTGAGGCTAAGTAAGACCCTTTAACCAATGCTAAGGGATTCAGATGAGAGAGACGATTGCAGTTGGAAGGCCAGCTCCTTTCCATCTTAAACTTTAGGAGGTTTCTCAATCTTTTACCAGCTTCTCAACTTTTAAACTGCTGTATTTTTAAACTGATGGGGCTTCTTAACCTTGTTCACCTGGTAAAAAGTCTAAATACTCTGAATTTAAGTTGGAAAAACAATATTTTACTGTCTTTATTTCCTGCACCCACGCCTTGAAAGCCCCAAAAGAAAATGTTCTAACCTCTCAAGATGTTGTATAACTGTTAATGCCTTTTTTCTTCTGATATGTGAGATTGAGCCCATACATATGCATTACAAGTAGATATTTGTTTGCCTGTGTGAGATTAAAGGTCACTGCTTGCTTGTACCAGTGCAAGTCACGGCTGGAACAGCTTTCTCAACAGAACAAGCTGTAGGTCGATGTGTCTAGATTTATTACAGTGGACCTTGTGCTTCATTAGTGGCACTTGTGCAGAGAGGGAGCTTGATTTCTTTTAGCTTTCAAACTTAAGGCTTAAAACTAATATTCGATTCATATACACAAGAAAGCTGTGCTTAGTATGAAGGTCCAGAATGTGTTTTTGTTGTTGTCCTAGTCACACACTCCTGAACTTGTTTACAGTTTACAGTGAGGTGGAAGTGAGAAAATAAATACACAAACAAGAAAGTGGGTGTATTTTAGGGTTGTAGAAAATATGCTATAGAAGCTGAATGTGTATAACTCTACATAAATGAATCATTTACTTGACCCAAAAAGAACATTTTTACTTTGTAGAATCATTTTTAAATGTAAGATTTTTCTGTACAACTAAATATGGTAACTGAAGAAGAAACGGTCAAGTTCAGGGGAAACATTCTTGGGTACTTTTTTATTAAGAGGTTAATGCCCAAAAAGGTTACTAGTCTTCTTCATTAGGACTGCGTGAGAGTAATGTCTGCTTTGGTTGACAGGCAACATAAACAAACAACCCCACAACTGACATCACAATAACTCTCACTGTCGTCATAAATAGATAAAAGTAGCAGTTTTTAAAACTGCAAAGCTTAACTTAGCTGATATTATTTGATGTTTTAAGCAGGAATTGAATGTTTTTAAGGAGACAACAAGACAACAATTACAGTATAATATGCAACATTATGAAACCGTTTTTCTTGTCGAATCCTCTGTTTATGTGCTCATTGAACAATGCTCGATGGTCATCTTACTCTTGTTCTTAGACTGACTGAAAACTTTTACAGTTACAGAGTACACGATGGCCAATTGCTAAAAGATAAATTGTCACGAAGGCAGTGCATAAGTCTTCTGAGGTATGGCTTGTACCTCTTTATACACTGATACAGCAGCCTTAATCAATCAGCTTTACAGTTCTGTATGGGCTATTGTTCCATGTACCACTACTCTGTTCTTTTTGTACAAAACATTGCTGTAGATATCTGGGGGATACCTATATAGCCTTGTCTTTGATTTGAGGACAGTAAGAACAGGTACAGTAAAGTGTGCTGTCTTCTGTTGGACTGTCATTGTTTCAGCTTAATAATGCAGACCGCAGAGGGTGAAACAAGGAGTGCAAAATGCTCAGTCTCAGTGCTTTTCAGATTTATCAGGAGGTAACCATTGATTTCCTACTTCATCTGACTGTAGGGGAGAGCCACTGGGAAAAGCGCAGTCTTTCAGCCGCCACCATGATCCAATATAGAGTTGGTGATAGGCAGATTGTAGCTTGCTGAATGTCTTTCACATCCAGGAATGGAAAAAGCTTCTGATTAGATCAAACACGTGCAGAAAAACCAGCTACATCAACAAGTCTGCCATCACCATTAACTATGACAACATAACAACAACAGCCCTGTGGTGAACAAAGCTCATATACCGTGACTACCATGTGAAGCTTAACCTCTGCTAAATGCACTCTACAAATAAAACCAATTTGATGTCTTTGAATACGACAGCTGTTCCTTACATATTGTGTCAGACTTTGGTTTTGATGGCCTCAAACCAATTCCACATCAACAGGGTCGAGCAGGCATAGTGCCCCCCTTCACATAATGAAACACTAAAGATTAACTTGTGCTGGGAGAGTTAATTAGCTTTAATTCCTCCAGCAGTACCTTTAAATTATCTCCAATTGCTGCAGCAAAATGGAACTTTAAATTACCCTGTGCAACAGAACAATTAATGGGAACCATAAATTCCTCCTTTTAAAAATTACATTTGTTCATTGTGCCACTCTGTTTATTTAGAAACAGTCTCAAGTGAACATTTGGCACAGTGTTGAATAAATACTAATATTAATAAATGAATAGATTGTGATCAAGATTTGCAGTGCTGTCAAATATGTGAAAGACACTGTTCCGTGTAATAAAAATTTTAAATGTCTGCTTAGACCAACAATATATATCTATTACAGGTTGAAAGAATTGTCTGCCATAAAATTATACTGTCTTCTCCCTTTGCTCCTCCTCCATTATTAGTGATAAATATGAGAGCAAGCTAGACACCTCGCTGCTCAGATTGGACAAAGGAGGGAGACCTTGTGTGAATGCATACCTGACAATGTCATTTGTGTGTGTTTGTATGTGTGTGCATCCTTTGTTTAATTGTCTTTTCCAGTAGCTGCAATTTGCTTTAGTGGCTTGAGGAGCCCGATGGTTGGAAGCAAATGATTGCTCAGAGAGAGTTTTTTGCAAGGCTTCAGTGCATGGGAAAGGATGTGAAGGGGAAGAAAAAAGAGAGAGAGAGAGGACCAAAGGTCTGTGAGAAACACAATGAAGAGAGACAGGAAGCAGGGTGGGAGGGTAAGAGAGAGAGAGAGAGAGAGTGAGAGAGAAACTGAAGGAGACAGACGTAGCAAATTACTTAGGCATGGATGAATGCGGCTGGTAGAGATGGCAGCTTGAGCGGAAAAGCCTTGAAATTTGAAACAGCAGCTTCGATGCTTTTCTTCCTGAGAGGTGGAGGCAAGACGCTTGCGGATAGCACATTCTTTATACTGTGGTATTTCCTCAAGGAAACACCTGCTCGCAACATCTTTCTGCTGATTCTTGGGATTTCTCTCTCTGCTCTCTGAATAGTGGCCTGTTGTAGATATCACCATCTTTTCCATTACTGTACTCCTTTACAAAAGTCAAGGAGGAGTCCAGAAATATGTTATTGTACTAACTGGCAGGTACAGTACAAAAAAAAGATCAAATATGGAAATGAAAAAAGTGGAGATATCTTGACTTTGAGCTCCCATGGTGGAGTTCTCACAGTAAAGACCCAGTAAAATGGCAGCGGGAGTTTTTTCTGATTGTGTGATGTGACGGGAAATATAGGAGCTACGACCATTTTAAGAGGGATATGATCAAATCCTTAAGACATGATTGGAAAGCTTGAAAGAGTGAAAAGAAACTATACATAGCAGTAGCGAGATATTAGCCTTCATCAAACACCCACCACCGTCTGTGGTATTGCTCTGCTATCTCCTACGACCCTCAAGCTAACAGTTATGACAAGTGTTATCATGGAAGGTGTTAGCTATTCTCTCATAATCACATTTAATTGGATACTTTTATTAATAAAGCTCAAAATCCAAGATGAATTGCTTTATAAAGAAAAGAAAAGTAAAGGATTTTGGTGTAGAAATGTTAAAGGAATATTCAGTTGATATACATTTGCCAGTAGAGATAGCAGCACAAATTAAAAAAGGGCCGTGGATTTAGATCTCTATATATTTTTGTTTCAATGAATCTGACAATAACTGACAATAACCTGCAATAACTATGGATGCTGCAGTTCATGAATGTGTTTTTCCAAAAACAAACAACCAACAAACCAACAAATAAATAAATAAATAAAAATTCTTTAAGCAGGTGAATATGTAATGTAAACTTCAAAGGCACATCAAAGGAACTGTGTCACTAATAATCCTTTGATCTTTATGATGTCATCAGGTTTATCTATAGTAAGACTTGGCTACTGGATTTAAGTACTGAGCATTCGACAAGTGACATCAAACTTAGAAGTAAACATTAACTTAAAGTGCATCTTTTGGCAGTAAAACAAGAATGAGTTCAACAATTAATCCATCCGCAATGGTCGATCATCACAATTTCTCACAAGGGCAAAAAGTGTCGGAGCTCTCCAAATACCTGGAGTTTGAGAGGAGTGAAAACAAGACTCTCTGGGACAAGGTGGAGTATCTGATGAATGAGCTCCAACAGGTAAAAGATTTTGCAAAAGAGCAAGAAGACCTGGCCCTCAAAGAGAAAATTATGCGTATAAAGGAGCGAAAACAGAAGACCAGATATAACCAGCAACTGGAAGAAATGAAGGATCAACTGGAAAGTGAGAAGATCCATCAAGAGTTGTTGCTGGAGAAAGAAAAGGAGGCAAGAGCTGAGCTTGAGACTTTTAAGGTTTCCATGCAGGAAACCAAAGAGAAATATGAAAAGGAGCTCAGGGCTGAACGGCAAAAAAATGAAGCTCTTCAGCAGCAGACCCCCCTCCAGGCCTCCCAGGAAGCTATCCAGAGGCTGAAGGCTGAACAAGATGCCTTCGATCAGAAAATGGAGCAGAAAATTAAACTCTTCCTCCAAGAAACCTCTGAGAGGGAGAACGTCTTCCGCAAGGAGACATTCGACCTCATGCAACAGATGACAGCAAAGGTTGAGGGACAGGTCAGCAATTCTCTCCAGACACTGAAGGAAAAGTCGACCCCGCAGCAGGAAGAGAACAAGGTGGAGGAGCTATCTACTGCTTTAGAGGCACCTGAGCTCCCAGTTGAGGCCGCTGTCTCAGAGGAAATGGTGGAGGTGCTACCTCCTGCTTTAGAGGCACTCGAACTCCCGGTAGAGGCCGCTGATTC
>JAQNCA010000005.1:5671399-5686876 GCA_029783725.1 Acanthurus tractus | reverse complement strand
ACTCCCGGTAGAGGCCGCTGATTCAGAGGAAAAGATGGAGGAGCTACCTCCTGCTTTAGAAGCACCTGAACTCCCGGCAGAGGCCGCTGTCTCAGAGGAAAAGGTGGAGGAGCTATCTACTGTTGATGAGGCACCTGAACTCCCAGTAGAGGCCACTGCCTCAGAGGAAAAAGTGGAGGAGCTACCTCCTGCTTTAGAGGCACCTGAGCTCCCGGGAGAGGCCGTTGTCTCTGAAGAAAAGGTGGAGGAAAAGAAAAAGATGACAACCTTCTGGAAAAGAGTCTGCAACTTCTTCTGCCGTGGAAGGAAAAAGAAAAGGAAGGAGGAGGAGGAGTCAACAACAAACTAAGACGCTGACCAATCAATGTGGGTTTACTCCGGGTGCTCCGGTTTCTCCCACTATCAAGACAACAAATTTCACAATATACCACATGACAGTAAAATGACTTACTCTTAAGCAAAGAATTACTTTGGCCATTATTACTCTGTAACCAACCCTGTTTTTCAGTTATGCCAAATAAAAAATGACAACATATATAATAAAAAATAGGTAAAAAAGGACAATATATCTAAAGCGTTAATGCATTTTTTGAAGAACCTCCTAAATCTTTTGATACTATGCATACCTTTACACACTCACTCACACACATACATACATTTAAACATATAAATATAAATGAATATTTATATGATTTTATATATATAGTGAGCAGCATGAGGGAACTGTTTCGAGTAAAACCCCTTACACGGGAAATAAGAGACTGCTTCAGAAGTGCCTTCCTGTAATTTGTATGTGTTAAAAACTGCCCAGCTACCTTAGCTAGCACAATGTTGGGCTAAGTACTGTTGTGTGCTACACATTCAACAAAACCCCACATTGAAAAGTAGCATTGATCTGCTGCTTCCATGTAACAAAATGTAGAAATGTTAAAGGAATATTCAGTTGATAAACATTTGCCAGTAGAGATAACAGCACAAATTAAGAAAGGACCATGGATTTAGATCTCTATATATTTTTGTTTCAATGAGTCTGACTTCCAGTAACACTGGATGCTGCAGTTCATGAATGCCACTGTAATATGTCCTTGATTTCACTCTCAACCTAGGTCAACACCAGTGCCTTTCATAGTAAATGTACCCACAGACTTCCTGTGTAGTCTGATAAACCTTATAAATACATTTATTTAAAGAAAAAAACAGCCTGTTTTTCAGAAAAAAAGACGAGGAATTACAGTTAAAAACTAGCATGGGCTGGTGAAGTCAAGGGGAAGGTTGACATGATCAGCCAAATGCTTTTGCCAGCCTTCAAGACATTATACAGGAATTTCATGACATGCAAAACCAGGATGAGAGACTTTCTGATAGTGCATCTGTCAAGGTTCACGAAAATTAGAACCCAAATGCAGACAAATTCAGAGACTAACAATAGGCAAGCTTTAGTGAAAGAAAAGCTGATACTTCCAAAACCTAATAATGCAAAGTTCAACTAAATAGAAAAAGCAAAGAAGACCAAAAAAAACCCCAAATGCTGCAAAGCCAAGAAGACACATGGAGAACAGGAACATCGACTGAACCAGGGGATGACGAAAGCTAATCTGACAAAGACAAAGGGGAAACACAGAGACTACATACACCCTGGGATAATGAGAAGCAGGTGGGGCAATCATCACAGGTGAAACACATCAGGACAGGGCAGGTAATCACAAAAGGAGGGAAACTTGACAGGACGTGGGCAGATGAGACACAGAACAGGGTTTACCAAAATAAAACAGGAAACAATAAAACAAGGATATACTGTATATTAAAACATAGGAAACTTGACACTCAAATTAAAAATTAACTGAACTAAAACTACTCCAATAATGGATTGTGACAGTTTCTGGCTATTATCGCTTTAGGCTTCATAGTCAGCGTGAAGTCTGAGTTGCACTTTGTTTGACAAGTAAGCAGCTCTTGATGGAAAATAGCAGTGGAATGCCATTTAAAGATCAACAGTTTGCTGACTCTGACATATATAATGTAACAAAAATGACATTTAATTGCCTTTAACCAGATCTTCAGCAGTATCTGTGTGCTAATGGTGGCATTTACCCTGGAAAATCAGACCCCCTGTTCCTGAGACAAGGCACAGTGGTATTATTGCTGCCCTGTGCATCTAAATGAACTGACTCCTGCTGGCTGCTTGCATTGTTTCATTTACAATATGTGTTTTTAAAAAATATCATGCACTTAATACATCATTTTACTGGCAGTATACCCTTTTGACAGGTGCTTCACTTTGGTTGCTAATTGAATGCTTTTGTTCGCACAACTGGATGGGTAACAGCAAACAGGGGCCATTATCAGAGAGGATTCATTATTGTAACATGTGATGCTCAACTCATTGCAGCTGCCACAAACCTGACAATAAAATCAAGTCAGAAGAGACAGCAGGCTTTGGAAAAAAAAGGTTACTAGAGTTAAAAACTGCCAAGTGCAAACGCAGTAGAAAATTAAAGAGCATTTTTTGTGCTTTTGTGATCATTTTGCAGCTCTGTGTTTAGGGAACAGTGTCACAGCTGTGGTTGTGTTTCTGCAGGTCAGTCAGTGTAACACAATCTTGGTACTCCGCTAGGTTCAGACAGCTTAACTGGAAACATGCAACAAATGTGACACCCGCTGCATCCACACTACTATGTTTCAAAATGCATTCCTTTTCCAACATTTATGCCTGAGGTTAAAGCTTCTCCTGCATTTCATAGCTCCAAAACATTTTGAAAATGCTGCTGACTTTGGTTTGGTTTGAAAATTCTGGGTTGTGTCGTCAACTGGATGGGCAGAGTCAGATTCTTTTGGAAACAATCATGCAGAGACTGGTGTTTTTTTTCATGACTGAATCTTATCAGTTACAATGTTACTCACCCTGATTAGTCACCACCATAACCAGCCATATCTGACCCCTTAAGAAACTGTCTTTTGCTTTTAGAAGCAATAAGAGGAGCTGACTTGATTGACCATAACTCACCCCTACCTTATCGCCTGTTAATTAAGTATTCATCCATCTAACAATGTGCTCATCCTGCTCCAGCCACTGTCCAGTTTCTGCTGCACTGCAACACGACTGGGCTTTCACTTCTGCTCACCAAAAATGGAAAAACAAGTTTGACTTCACAATCTGTCTGCACAGCTTTTAAGAAAAAAGCAAAAATGTCTCAAACTGGTGTCTACTGATGTGACACTGTCATTAAGGTGTTGTTCACCTGAGACAGGATGACAATTTAAACACACATCAATACACACATGTACACAGCAGTGTAAACGGTTTGACGGCCAGAGAGATAATCGATAAGGCAGGGGTGTGATGACATCACTGGTTGCTAGGGTGACTGAGTCCCAAGAGCAGATGGTGATATGTTGAATGTGAAGCAGGAAGAGAGGTTGCTACACTGTTTTTGTGCTTGTGTGTGTGTTTGTGCGGCAATAAAAAAACTGACTGTGATATGACATGGACAACACATCAGATGACGCTGATGTTCAGCTCTATTTATTGCCCCTAATTCCACTGAATGAGTCATCAAAAGACAAAGGCGCTCACATACACATTGTAGATATGTTTTAGGCGTTATTTGGTGGCACTAAGCACAAAATGTACCCTGCAGGGCCACAAACAAGGAAAACACACAGAGTGAATAATGATTGTGCAAAACGGATATACCCAGCTCAATAAAAACAGGGGAGTGGAGAACGAAAGCCACTCGGCATGCCATCTGTCTTCACTGAGCTGGGAAATTCCCTTTGTGCAATTGTGTTTCATGGTGGCCAGTTTACCTGTTTGTGGTCCCTCTGTGTGTGTGTGTGTGCGTGTGTTTTTGTCTGCAACATCAGTGAATAGGATCATTTTAAACATTTCCAGCAGTGTGTGTCTGTCTCCTTTGACACTGGCAAAGAGCAGACAAGACAAATTCATTGTATTTCATGGTAATGCCTTCTGCAGTGATATTCTTATACTCTATTTAAAGTAGTAATACAAAAATTGCTGCTCTCTCTTCTTACGTGTATATTGTTAATCTTTTATTGCATTTCAACCCTTAATAGCATTGCTGGTAATGTATTATTATGGTAGCAGAAAGAAAGAAATGACTTTAAATTATCTGGAGGAAAACGCTTGTATGAACAACACAAATACTACAAGGTGACAGCATAGACAAAGGGACTATGAATAGCAAATCAAAAGACATTACTCCCTCTAATCTTCCAAATATCTGTACGTGGCCTACACTACACCCATAATTGACAGAATTCTGAGCAGCCTGATGATCAATGAGCAGGTATAGTGCACACCTCCAGTGGTAGTTCAGAATAGATTATGTTTTTCTAATGAGTTTCATCATTAGCCGGCATGCTCACTCAGGAAGTTCCCCTGTGGCCTTCTTCACATGGCAGCTCGCTGATTGAAGTGGGAGAGCAACATATCGAGGTGTGTGCGTGTGTGGGTGTGTTGCCCGTGCGAGTGTCTATTAGGGAGAGTGATTTACATATGAGATTTCCCCTTTGCAGCCGGAGGGAATGTTGTCAGGCAGATGAAGTCGGGTTTAAAGTCAGTCATTGAACACATCTACTATGAAACACCCCTGAATCGTAGAATAAATTAAAAAGTAGAAATTTATTCACTTGAGTAAATATTTAAACCAAATTCTGCCTTGAAATGCTGAGATGTGAGAAAACGTATCTGTTTTTGTAGGTCAGTGTCAGTGCGGACAGTGTACTTGCCATCCACCTGGAGACAGTCGGGTTTATGGCAAAAACTGTGAGTGTGACAACCGTCAGTGTGAGGACATCAGTGGAGAGATTTGTGGAGGTAAGACACACACCCACACACACGTTTATTTAATCCGTGTGGCCATTAAAGGCTGTTGGAGTTGCATGAATAAAAGAAGGAATTGACAGGACAATGCAGTCAACAGTTTCACTGCTATTGTTCAAGCCCTGCAGGGCAGAGGAGAGGGATGTTCTGTTAATTTTCTGCACAGATGTAAACACTTGTACTAACAGATTTGTTCTTCACTTGACATTCAACAATTTGTTTGTACTTATTATAGGAATTCTTTAAAGGTACCAATTAAATTTACAGGTGGATCAGACCTGCTCTTTGCTGATCTTGTAGATCTTTCTCTGCATGTGGAGCATATATATAGAAATATTTTTTTATTCTGTTATTTGCATATTTTGACAGACCAATCATAAAGTTTTGTAGTTATTGGGGAAACCTCTCTCACTTCAACAGCTGCTCTAAAGGTCTTTATTCATGTACTGTTCAGAGAATATCTGCTATTGCAACTGAAAGTGTAACATCACCTAATGTACGATATTCTCCTGTGTGTTACTGTCACTGTCATGTCTCCATAAGCCCTTTTCATCCAAGTCATGAGCAACTTTGCTTTAGCCTGTTTTATCCAACTTGATGTCTAACTATTCTCTCTTTATTTCTGTCACTGTGGCAGCTGCTTTGCTGACACATATATTCATATATTCTACTTGTTTTTTGGTGGCCAAAGTACAACAACTAGCACTGTTATATTTGTTTTATTTACATCTGCTGATTTCCAACAGACGGGTTCATTTATGTAAATCACTGAATCTGACTAACATGAATATATTCATAAGCAGGTTTTATTCATCAAGTTAAAACAAGCACTCCACAAAAAGTTAAAGCAAATGAGAGACCAGTTCAGTTTGGATCACTTTTATGTAACCAAATAAAAGAGGTTAGAAAAAAAAACCTGAGGGGTTAATGAAAAAAAAAGGAAAAGCGCTTGCATACGGCCAGTAAATGATTTAGTATTTGGTGGATTTGGGATATTCCAATGGGACCATTAAACCCTAATCCAAAAATCTATAATTAAAAACATTATCTGTAGTCTTGTTCCCCTTAAAATATTTTGTTCCAGAGGCGGCTTGATCTAAGCATTTTTAGTACATAGTTCAGATATATTATCCAAGTCAAAACTGACAGAAAAAGGTGCAATCACAAATAAGTTTGCAATTTTGGCACAGTGGATTTATCAATACACAGCACAGATAAGCTGAATATATTTTAGAGTCATCGTTGGGGCCATAAAGTTACAGACTGACTCTCACAACCCTCAGTTAGATAAAGGATCAGACACACTAGACTGTTGAGCTACACAACCCCTCTGCCACGAGATGATGGCCTAACCACCTGCTGCACACCCCAGTGTGATGTGATGGACATTATGACTAATACAAGAGTGTGTACATAAAAGCAAAGGAGGGGAATCAGCTATTTCTTCACAGCAGCACTCCAGTGAGAAACACTGAATCAATGAGGAAAGGAGTCTGTTACCTGCGAGGATGATGGCACTAAAGATGGTGCAACTGCACAGATGCACATACACAATTTATGAAAGTGTAAGTGAAATGAAACCTGCTTTGGTCAACAAACCACTGACACTACTATTTAGCACACTTACAATGTTGAAAGTAACTTACAAATTCACCCACTTTACTATTTTACTACTAGAACATAAAACATTAGATGTAGTTTATATGTACTGATGTGCTGGACAGGATTACTCACTAACTGCTTTCCACCTAATTATCGCATAGAAAACTACACTTTGTGCAGCATGTGTATGCATACACTCAGCCACTTTGAAATGATGCCAGGAGCAGACGCTGAATTTGAAGATCAATACAGTGTGATCCTATCTGCTCTCTTTGATATCCACAGGCACAACCCTCTAAACCCTCGAGCTGAATTTGGGAGAAATTACCCGAGGCCTTTGAAGCTTGTGTTTGACTTCTTGGGAAGTTTGGGCTCTTAATTTGAGCCATTTAGGCACAACCATCGATACATTTCACTAAAAACATTAGAGGCTCAATTGAAATTGATATTTCACTTCCCAGCTGCTGCTGCTGCTGACAGACAGAGTGGTGGGAAGAATAGAGAATGTCAGATCAAGTTTGAATTAGAGATCATGGTTCCCTTTTGAAAAAAGCTGAAAATGTTGAAAAATTGTTAATTTTGTGAAGTTAATATCTTCTAACCTTTAAAAGATGACAGTCAAGGAGGAAAAGTGATAAGCTTTTTTATTCAGTCAAACCTCATTCTCATTGTAATAGCATGCATAACAAGGATGTGGTTTCACATTTGTGCACAAGCCTTCTTTGTTTCGGTACTGTTTATTGACGCACACTGCAGTATCTTCTGCATAAACGAACAGGTCTGAGATGTGTTTTTTCTGTCTTAGCTACACTTTAAGTGCTGGAGGAGTGATACAACATGACACATGCACAGCTTTTCAAAAGAATAAGCAGAGTGCAGATTTCCCAAACCTCCCAAACAACACCCGGGCTTTTCCCTCACAGGTGTCTGCTTCACTCTGACACTTTTGTTGCTCGAACTATTTCAGCTCATTCTTAAACATGACATACAGTCTGTCTATTTCTTTCACAGATACACTTGTGAGAGCACCTCCCTATGAGCGGGGCTTTTTTAGTTTTTGTTGTGCCATTTTGTATCAGTGGTGCATTGCAGTATCTGAGGGTAAATTTCTCCTTTAAAGGGGGATGCAGTATTTATGTGAATGGATTACTGGGGCTCATTGTGTGCTGGGTTACCCAGAGACAATTCTTCACAAGGCGTCCAGGGAGGGCCTGTCTGAGCACCAAACACCTCTGCAGCTGCACACACACACACACACACACACACACACACACAGACATGCTGTCAGGCTGACAATTAAGTATGTATACAGAGAGGCCTGTGGAAGTTATTGGATGTTTTCAAAGCTGGGAGGCTCCCTAAACCAAGTAGTCAGAGTTGGGAGCGGGGATCAAACAAGAAGTAGCTTATGGTGAGGGGGTTTGTGAGAAACTTCCCAAATACAGTGCAGTTAGTGCCCCTGGATGTTTTGGGCCTTACTGCAGTCAACAGAGAGGAGAGAATGAGGAGTGGCACTGGCTGCTTGCATATCATTTAGTCCTTCAGTGCTAACCAGTTTATCAGTCATTTCAGTCTACAAATGGCCCTCCAAACACAAGGAACAAGGAAGAAGAGCAACCAAAATATCTAGTTTTCAATCAAGGCCAAAGGGCTCATTTTTAAGGCCTCTCTTGTCACCTTTGACCTGTGAAGTCCATATATGTCATTTAGGATAGATGGAAGGGCACGATCACTTTCCATGCTGATGAACTGAATTGTCAGAGTTCATTTCTTAGTTGGTAAGACTGTAGAGTCATCGATATTACAAACAAATATCCATTAAAATAGAGTCTCATCACTATAATGGATCCTGGTTTACGTTTGACTCCAGTATCTGTTTGGGTTTTCAGGCATGAAGAGCCAAGGCTGTCATCCAGTAATCAGAGCTTTCAAAATATTAGAATTTCTCCAACATAATTATGACTTGGATGTTGACATGGATGGTGTTTAAAAGTCTGAGACTGGTAATTATGTTAACTTCCACGACATGAGCATTGTTTAGCCAGATGACTGTCTGACGAGTATCGACACTTTGCTGTGCTTTCTGCGGAACATGACTGGTCATATCAGGTAAAACCACAGATGTAACGGAAAACATTTATAATGACTTTCTCTATTTATGGGCTTCAGAAACACAAGTGCGTCACCATTTTTATTATTAGACCTCTGGAACCAGGACATCCAAACTGAATGCAGCCATTAAGTGTGTTCTGAATCACAGTGGCACTTTTCCCTGCTATTACATGTAAATATGTGCTTGTGAAAAATGTCGGTATTGATCATGACTAACAGATGTTCCTTGCTGGCACAGATGAGTAAATGGGTGCTGTTAGATACCTGGCTTATGTGGGCCTGAAGGGCCAACAGTCCGGTCTTTAAAAGCACAGACGTAATGTTTGGGGGCTCCTCATTAAAAGCTCAGATGATCTATTTCTAAGTTTAGCTGCAGTTTGAAAACAAGAAGACGTATACCAAGATACCTGAGGATATAATGTGGTTCACATAAACATATGATAGATAACTAGCAAAGACCTGGCAAACATAAATAGATATATACTCACACACTTGATGTATACACGGCATTTCCTGTAATATCAAGAGATTTACCACATATTCCTACTTCTGACAAAACAAAACAACTGAAATTTGACTTCCACCACTGACATGAATTTAATTCCATGGCTTTTAGACTGATGTTGCTCCAATGAAATATTTATAAGCACCCAGTCAGTGACCTGGCAATGCACAATTGATTTTGGCATGCGTAGGTCCAGAATTCAAACAGTTTCAGACAGAAAAGGGGCATTTAAAATCATTAGCTTGCCATAATGCATTTGGTCTTGACATGTGAAAATTATGTGGATAAAGGTCATGAACTGGGACACGCAAAACAAATACGTTTTTTTTTTAAGTATTTCTGTCAATATTTAAATCCTGAAAGTTTTATTCTCTTAGAAGAGGTTAAAAAAAATCCATGCCTCTGCGTTTGGGAAAGGAGATTTTATGTTATTTCTGAATGTTTCAAATATTTTCGACATTGGTTTTTGTTTTGTCTTGATTTTTTTGTTTTGTTTGGTTGCAGCTACCTACCATTTTTAATGTTTCTATATACAGAGACTAAACTATTGAAACAAGCTGATCTTTCTGGGAAACTGGAGAATAAGTTTCCTTATTTTTAAAAAAAAAGTTAACATACTAGCTCCCATATATGAGAGGGTGAGTGCAGCAACACTGTGTGCACTCAGACAAATTTAGATCCTTCTTGCTTATTAGTTTCTCCTCTTCCTTACATTACTCAGTCGGTTCTCTCTTGTATCTGTGGTAATGAACTCTTTACCTCTGACAGACTCCTGCTACATACAGTTAAGATCTTTTCTGGGTTTAAAACCAGCTTTAGCACCACTTCCTCTACACACTTTGTCTCAAAAATGCTCCAGCACAATGCATCCTCAGCCAAAGGCAGGTGCAGGCTAATTGAAAGAAGGCTAGGTTGCCGTTCCTCCAAAGCAATTAACCGCTCTCCCAAGCTGACTGATTGAAGCAGCCATGCATGGCCTGCCATAGCTGTCACTCCACTCCAGCTGAGACGGAAGCTAGCTAACTTTCATTTATAGACTCCCACCAACACCACACACACACACACACACTCACACATCCTTGATAAACCAACCTACACCTCTTTGATAGATTAAAAACAGGGAAAAAAAACAGGAAGATGTGATGAGGGGAGGGGGAGTTCGGGTTGAGAGATACTGAGCAAAGACAGCCAACACTGATGTTTTATCTATAGCTGTAGATACTAATAATCCATATGCAAACTACATCACTAGGAAAATATTAAAGATCTCATCCTTATCATTTTCTCAGGGAAATTGATTTAAACAGCACTGAGTTACATTGCTTAGAAAAAAGTTCAATACTTTGGGAAATATTTTCCTAATGTTTTGTCTAGTTATGCTTGGAATGAAGGCTGACAGATGGAGGTAACAGTTAGCCTGTGACTATATAAATCTACCTTTCGGTAACTCCTGGCAAGAAAGCAAAGCGTGTCTCTAAAAAATGTCAAATGGTATTTTAACAAAATCACTAATTTGGTTAATCAGTATTTCACTAAGTGTATCATAAAAAAAGTAGAATTGATTTAAATATATTACGAAATCTTTAAGAAATTATTAAGAACACTAAAAGCACCTTTTGCATCTTATGATGCTTTCGAAATTACTAAGTTTTACAGTTTATATCTATGTATTTATAAGCAGCTTAGACTAAATGAGAGATTTTCAGAGGCACGCAGTCTCAACTCGGCTCAAAATGTAAACTGAACTGAACAGCTGATTGATTTAATCGATACAGCCCGACATCAGACAGTTTCCAACAGCACAGTGTGGATTTACAATGATGAAAATGATGGAATAGAGCTCTGATATCAGCACCTCTTCAACCTGGCATCTGTAACCGGATGTTAAAATAAAGGAATCATTCAGTGATTCAACTGCCTCACCATGATGTGATTTGTGTTGAAGTAAGCACATTGTGAGTGATCCAAGGGTTCTGTTGCAGATGAAGGAGGGTGTATGTAAGTGTGTGTGTTTGTGTGTGTTTATTTATATGTGTGTTTGTTAAAACCACATTCATGCTGCTGGCTATTAAGACATCCCAGCACCAAACTGCCTCTTCAACCAATTAAAGGTCTCTGGTTTCTTGTGTGTGTGTGTGTGTGCGTGTGTGTGTGTGCGTGTGTGTGTGTGTATGTGTGCGTGCAAGTGTACTCTTGTCTGCCATTGCCTTTCTTTGTTTTTCATCTCTCAGATTTATTAAGGACAGGACAAGACCAGTGATGACAGTTCCTTTCATGTCCCCAGGGGAAAATACAATAAGCCTGCTGCGACTCTCTCATCTCCCTGTGGCTCTGTCTCCTTGTACTGCCTATTAATGTCAGTGTCTGCACTGTCAACTTTCTGTCTTTATAAGCTTCATTGCTTTCTTTTTGTTCTCTGCTAACATTTCTCTTGACTTTTTACTCTATCTCAGAATGCTCTATTTATTTATTTTTTCCTCTGTTTGTGCTCTTTCTCATGGCCATGCTCCATATTCTGTCTCCTTTAAATGAAGGCCCTTCTGCCCTCCACCGCCAGGTCACGGTTACTGTTCATGTGGACGCTGCATCTGTGAGGACGGCTGGTTCGGGAAGCTGTGCCAGTTCCCCAGGTCTTGTGACATGAGCGACGCCCAGAGCAGAGAGTTTTGTGAGACCTCCGACGGCATCATGTGCAGCGGAAAAGGTGAAAGAGCTGTTTTCTAAAACCATCAGGGGAAGGTTTCCACAAGAGTCACCTTCTGACATTAGTGGAAGAAGCACTCAAATCTTTAACTTCACGTAAAAAAATAGGAATATCACACTGTAAAAGTACTCCACTACATTCAGTACAGTCCATTACATTGTGCACCTCCATAAAAAACAGAAATCACATGAGGTTTGTCTCGAAGAACACACACAACTGTGCAGATGCATTAATGTAAGGATTAACCCTCGAAAAGCTCTGATGTTTTTATAAAATTAGAAGCAGTGTGTAAAACTACAGTCCATATGGATGAGTTATCACATGCAAATTGTTTGTCAGCAGAAAGCTCTCTTTCAAAAGATGCTGAGCCTTAACATCCATGGAGACCTAATCATCCTCCACTGAGATCCAAAATTAAACCTTAATGACGTTTGAGACAGATGCAGAAAAAATTTAGAGGAGAGAGAGCAGCGGTATAGAAAACACAAAAGCTCTGCCATTTTTTATGATTGTATTTTTATGTTCTCTGGATAGCTTTTATGTCCTTTTTTATGTCTTTTTTCACATAGCATTTTACTTGTTGTTGTCTCCCTAAAGATCACAAAAACAAACGTTTTTAGAAGGTTCCCTATACTGTTTCCTTCACTTGTTCAATTTAGCTCTTTCACTTTCAACAAACTCTGAAGTCAAATTTTTTTTTAATTTCTTCTACAGTATTGCCATTAACACAATACACATAAATATACAACACATGACAATAGGCCTGAATTTCAGTTCACCTAGCAAAGTCTGCATCAAAGTCTACCTGAACAAACATGCACTTCCTATTTTTTCGCTCTGAATTATTAGTTGTAGTTTTTTTGCATATATAATAATTATTTTCTAATGGCAAGAAATCTGCTTGTCAAACAGGTTTTGTGATATTATTGGTGGGCATTCGGCATGTTCATAGATTTACATTTTTTAGACAGGTACAGTGTGTAGCTTTTTTTGTTACAATTTTGGTTATATAGAGTGGATGGGCAATGCTATCTTTTGTGAAAATTAATATTAATAACGTAATCAGATGGAATTAAAGGACTTCCAAAAAGTAATTAAAGTCCTTGCACAAAGTAACAAAGTTGCACATGGCACCTTTAATGATTTCTTTTCTCTTGCACATACTTTCACTTGTTTTTTGTGATAATGACAACAGTTTTCATGTCTGCCTTTCGAAAGCATACAACAACAAACCCTTTATGTACAAAAGCATTTGATGAGACAGTCTTTCTCAAGGTTCACTTAATCACTTGTTCTTGAGCTCTTTCGCTGCATCACAAGGTCGTCAACGGCAGGTTTTGTTTGTTCACATGAAAGTGGAACTATTTAAACTTTCTGAGCTTGTCTTTTTCTCCATGTTTTCTTTAAAAAAAAAAGAAATCCAGAGGTGCAGTATGTAAAAACTGCTTTGAGAATGTTTTGTCAACTGCTTTATCAAGAGTAAGGAATTAACTGTCAGGTTATGATAAGAACTAACTGGTTCTGTATATTTATTTTGGCACTAATCTTGTGTTCATAAACTTATGAAACAGCTCAATCAAACCTCTTTATCTACAGCAAGATTAACTTTATCTTACTCCGTCTCTGATATGCAGCCATTTTTCCTAGAATCAAATATTGTAGTACCAAGTAATTAAACTGATAGCATTTCTTAACAGTGGATTTCATTAGATTAACATCAAATTTCCTCTTTGTGTTGCTCTGTCACAGGTTAATAACAATAACCTTGTTCCTTAGCGATTGAAGTAATTATTTGAACAAGCTTTGCTTCTAGTTCCCTTAAATTGTAATATTTTTTGCCGACAAACGCTGGGTGATTGATAAGTTCCTGGCCTGAGGAAGAAGGAGTCAAAGAAAATCTAGCAGATTAATTTTTCCACAAATTCCCCTCCTGCATTCTCACACAAAGTCCAGCAGTCTTAAAGCATGAGGGTCCTTCATATGTAGAAAGCAGCAACTTGGACATCAAGAAACAGGTCCAGAGCTGTGATGACGTAAAGATCACTGTCAAAATGGCAACCAATGAAGTCCCACTTCATATTAAGTGTAGAATCAGGTAAAAAGAGGATGAATGAGTTCAAATCTGCAACCCTGGATAACTGTAAGAGCCCATGCTGTCAATTTGCTCAGACAGCACTGATGTGCATTACACAATTACCCAAAGAAGAAACAGCAACGTTGTTATCTTCAAATTTTCTGTAAAATCACTCAGAGTTGAACAGCATGTGCATTCAATCGGAGCTACGCAAGTCACTTCCTTCTTCCTTAGGCCATGAACTTATCAATCACACCTTGTATGTCAAACAGAACATATAAAAAGAATTAGCTCACTACACACCATCAGCTATAGTATATTACCAAATTTATTCTTCACACAAAATCATATCAGAGCACAAATTATATTGAAGCAATCTTATGCAAATTTAGATCGCATGTGAGCTAAAAAAAAAAAGGTAGATTAAACCACTAGATTAGAACTGATTAGCTAATTAAATTGAATTGAACAACAAAAAATAATTATAAAAGTTAACTGATGTCATCATTAATGTTTAGAAAGACCAAACATTTGTTGGTATCAGCTTCTCACATGTGTCTATATGCTACTCTTCTTTGTTTCATATCATTTTAATCATGTGTCCTTTTGTGTGACTGTAGGTGCAACAAGGAAACAATCTGAAAGATTAAAGTTTGACCTTTTTTTTTAACAGTTTTAAGATTTTTTTTCGGATTTTAGAGACAAATCAGTCAATCAAAAAAAGGGTGAAGTTAATTATTAATAAAGACCATTAACTGCAGTCCTGTATAAACTGGATGCTACACATCCACAACCTTTTTTGCACATCGCATCACAATGTAAGTGTCATTAGGAGACAAGTGACACCACATAACAGCGTTCCCTTCCTTGTTTTGTAGCACTGAATCCACAGAAACAGACCGACTACAGCGGGGTTCGGCCCTGCAGAGCCGAGCAGGGCGTAAAAATGAAGATGAGCGTGTTCATTCTCCACGCTTCGCTGCATTCAGACACCAGAGCTATCACCCCTCAGCTCCTCCCCATGTCTCACCTCTCTCTTATCTGTTTCACTTTCTCTCCTGTTCCTCACTCAATCTTCTTCTCTGTCTGTCTGCCTCTGCCTCTCAGAGTGAGTTCCTGTAACCTGGTGTATGTTGATAGAAAATGAAGAGATTGAAAACATACTTGCTGGACCTCTGGGTGTGAGCATTGGGGGGGGGATGAAGCAGACAGCAGCAGATTTGTTTCCGTCTACCAATCCTTAATACCTTATTATCCTGCTGCTGCCCTTCAGAGGGAGAGGAGTAGACACTGATGGGGAAGAGAGGAGGTAAAAAGTGTGGGTGGATTGGTCTCTTAGTGGCAAATGCATATTAGTAACTGTTTCCCAAGGGAGCCTCTCATATACAATTTGCCCAACACTGTTAATGTGCTGCGTAAAATAAATAATTCACAGCAAATAAGACAAATGGCGTCTGTAGAAAAAAACACAAGGCGATGGTGTTAAAAAGAGATACAAACTGTATGCTGTCCAAATGAAACCCAGCTTAAATGAGGAAAATGTGATGTAATTAACAGTTCTGTGTGTGTGTGGGTGTGTGTGGGTGGGGGGGGGGGGGGGGGGGGGGGGGGGGGGGGGGGGGGGGGGGGGGGGTGGG
>JAQNCA010000005.1:5646053-5657731 GCA_029783725.1 Acanthurus tractus | reverse complement strand
AAGTAGCAGCATAGATGACAACATGGAGGAGCTGCTCCATAAATACGTAATGATAGGTTAAAAGTTTACAAAACCAGCGAGGCACAACCAAAGATAAAATTTGCAAAGGAAATGTTTGCAGATGGATGACCTCACCGTGAACCTCCATGAACCACAACATGCAGAGGGAGACCCGTGTAAGTGCAACAGCTACAACCGTGCAGCCACCCAGCCAGAGGCTACAAGGGCAAAACGAACAAAGGCATCAGAGAAAGGCACTCTGTATGAAAGGATATATATATTAATGTATATACATATATATTTAGCAGCATTGCATAATTGTGATTGGCCCTGAAGCAAATATTTCACCACGACCCCCTCCTCTAACCCAGAACACACGTAAATGCTAATGCACACGCACATGGATACATAAAACATGCAAAACCGGAAGTGTAACACACAAGGCTGGAGAGTGGTAAATATAGTGTTTACATTCATGTTCAATTAGTTTCAATACTGCTGCTGGCTGTTGCTTTGAGGGCTAAGAAACACAGAATATGTGACCTGGAATAACTGAGCGTCAATAATCACCAGTTCTTCAAATCATGTGTAAGTGTTTATACTTTAAAAAGGGAAATTAGTTTGGCTTTAGTACTTGGTGACTGGACTTAAAAGCTCAGATAAAAAAAAAAAACACAAAAAAAAAAATGATAGGATCAAAAGAACTGTGACATATTATCGCCATATTGTTCACCACCACAACAACATTGCTATCACAGTGAGAAATAGTCCAAACTGTCATTGCAGGCATTAAGAGGTTGGAGATATGTGGTGTGAAAACGTAATCCGGTTTACAGTCGGTCTCTTAAATCTATATTAGACAAAAGAATTAACATCAGATTATTCCAGTTTTGGTTTTTTTTTGGGATTGTTAATTCTGCTTCTGTCACAGCAGCTGAGCAGAACAATCTGTTGATGAGCGGACACACTGCAGGTCGTAACAATAAAAACTGAGCCTCGCATGATAAAACCCTGAGCACGAGGCTGTCTGCCATGTTTAATATCAAATAAATAAACAATCCCTCTGGTCGATGCACAGGCTCGACCCCATCGTTATTCATTTTACTGTGTGTCAGCGCCCAGCAGCAGTTTATCAAATGGCTGCTCATTACGTCTCGTGTTGTCTGTGTGCTGCCTGGTCAGGTGACAGAGGGGGGATATCACACACTGTACACACCACATACATCCCAAATGATACCAGATTTTAAAAATCACTCAGTCGGGTGATTTCCAGCCAACAACGGAGAGTAAATGTCTTCATTTTAACCGCTTCATTTGTTAAAGCAAATAGCCTTTTGTTCCCCGACAGAATGTTAAAGCATGCTCGTCTCGTGTTGAGGCGAACCCCGTCGCTGAGCCGATTACACAGAAACCGTTTTACCTTCATGCTTCCCTGAGTTGCTTCAATTAAGAAATTCTACTTTTTTCCTTGTCAGGTGAGCTGCAGCACAGGTTTTGTTGGCTGCTGCTGAAGCCAGACACAACACTTAAAACACCACTCAAGGTTTTCAGTCCAGCACTACTTATGAACAGCAAAATACAAAAAAAAAACAAAAAACAGCCTGGAGTCAAAGTAATCACACGAGCTGGTGCCAAGGCCATAATTGTGGCTAATCAAACGCCTTCACACAGCAAACAAAAAAGTCTCTAGGTGTTTACAGGGGCAGGGCGAGCCAGTGGAGGTGGTTTGTTTGTGGAATGAACAAAAATTTTAACACTGCCAGTCACTGTAATCAGTTTGATTTGTAGATGAGAGCGGTGAAGGCTGCCGACGTCGACACATTAATTGTTGATTGCGTTGCGAGCGTGTCAAATGTCAGTGACGAGCGAAAGCTTTTATCGCGTTCTTCCTTTGTCTTTCCACAGTCACAGTTGAGTCATTTATCCTCATCTGTGATCAATAATGCTTCACTCACGTGTCAGAAACTGTTGACAGTTTAAATCATACGACATTTTCTTTCACTTAAACTTCTCAAGTTTCATGATTGATGATAAAATGTTGAACATCTGATAAAAGTGTCACATAAATTCTGTTCTGCTCAGTTTGATCTTTATTTGAGTCGATGAATAATGACACTTTTATGAGAGTAAAGCACATGTGTATTGTGTTATAATATCATCAACAGGAGGATCATTTAAAACATGAAACCATTTAAAAATAAAAGGTTTGTGGCCCCTTTAAATTCAGGGCTGTTTGCTGTAGAATTCCACCCAATGTCAAACTGATATTTTGGAGAAAATATGGGTGACATTGAAGGAAAAAAAAAGGGTGTGATTTGTACACACCACACACTTTCACACCACTGGCAAATCGAATCATTTTTGAGGCACCAAACGCTTGATTTTCTTCCCACTCGATCTCCCCGCCTGGCGCTCCACATCAGTGGCTCCCTACTCTGAAAAGGGATGGCCATAATTGACCTTGGCCACAGACAGCGTGAGGGGCAAAAACTGCTCAGCCCTACATAATCAGCCCCAGTCACCAAAGCAAAAAAAAAAAAGACGGCGACGGAAAGAAAGGTGAGATGAACAGTCAATTTAAGGCACAGAGAAAAAGGCGAAGAGATTAACTAAGAGATAGAAAAGAGTTCGGCTGAGGGGAAAGGGACAGATCCTGAGAGGAATACAGTGTCTACGGAAAAATAAAACGACAAAGAGGGATAAATGAGAATATAAAAAGAAAGGAGGCAAATGGATACAGACAGATGGAGAGAGTGGGAGTTTAAAATAAAAAAGCTCTGGGAAAAAGGAAAAAAAAAAAAGGGAAGAGTAGTCATTAAAAGAGACAAGAGCAAAAGAGAGTCGCTCTGAAACAAACATCCTTTGGAAAAACCACCAAACGGGTCGTGATCGCCGTGCATGACCGCGTAAGAGTAGGTGAGAGGGAGGCTCATACAGGGAGGGCGGGGTGGGGGGGCACATTAACATGCAGAGTGACTGCTCACTACCCCACTGTGGAAACGAAGAAATTGTTTATTAATGCTGCCGGCATAAAACCTATTAATCCATGGAAAAAGGTCAACCTCTAGAAAGCCGAGCCGCATTGACAATGCTGAGCCGCTCTCATATGTATAAGAGTCACGTCGCCGGTGTGTGCAGACAATGGGGGCTCCAGCAGACCTGTCTGATTATCAAACCCAGAGGAGGAAGAAGAGGAAGACAGGGGCCAAATGAGCAGAGTCACCAGCAAACAGCTGGATGAATTGCTCACACAGAAAGTGTACTTTTTTTTAAACCCTGAATTGTCTGAATTCATTGCACACGACTGGAGGCGTGTACGCTGAAAAAACAGCCAGATTGTACTTTTAAAAAAAAAAAAAAAGAAGGAAAAAGTTGCTTGTATTTAAAGGTACATGACAATAAATTGAGGGTGTGAGAATACTTGCAATCAGGAACCCAACAGTTATGATTTGAGCGTGACGGGATAAAAAAAAAACAGAAGTCTAATATGATCAAGGAGATTTCCTGGCTGAGCCTCAAAGTCATATTGTCAGAGGAATATGCCTTGACTTTGCTCTTTGTCTTCACTCGGATCTGCAGACAGCGCAAGTGCATGCTGTCATGCTTCGCAACGCCGACTCAAACGATGCGTCAGATTTGAGCCGTGGCAAATTATGAGCCGCAACTGATGAAGACATCTGCAATTTAGGCGACGCAAATGACACCATGCTCCATGAAAGACTTGGAGAAAAGCTGTTTTAAATTGTGACTATTAGTCATCAAGTCTGTGTGTTTTATATTTTTAGAATTTCAAACAAAAAAACTCCAAAGTTATTTGTTGCTGTTTGTGCTGACGAGACAAAATTGTGGTATTCAAAAAACTGCAGAAAAGAACTCTTTTTTTAACTGTTGCATAATCTTTGCAATTAAATTTTTTTAACTGTAAAAGTGAATCTGTTTATATCACCAGCATTTGCTCTCTGTAGACAGACGCCTTTAAATTTTCAACATTTTTAAACGGTGAGTCAGCAAACTGCACTCATGTGGTCTTATTTTAACATGACAGACGTTCTCATCAGACCGTTCGTGTACAGTCACCAGAACATGCTTTCGCAGTTCCTCTATTTTAACCCGAGTGAGCAACAATATACATTTTACAGAAAAGGTGACAAAAAACACTGACACGTTTAATGTGTTTGGTCACCAGAAGCACTTAAGTGTTCGATAAAGTTTCCCCTGAAGGCAGAGACCCTTTAACACTGCCTCCATACAGCTCCCCTGGTACATTTCACACACACACACACACACACATACACACACACATAGTACATGTTTGGGAATGTTGCACAGAGCTATTGTGTAGCTGTTCTCAGTGGAGGAGGAACCTGTGGCATGCAAAAAGTCTGAGAGATTTAGGTCATGATCAGGCTTAACTTGATGTGCAGTGTGTCGTAAATGTTTTGAAAGAAATTTAGCAAGAATATTATTAGTGATGCTTTTAAAAACCAGCTCAACAGGGACTTAGTGCAGGGACTTAAGTGCAGCTCATGATTGTACAGATCTACATGATCATGGTTCACGCTCCACATAAAGAACAGGAGATTTAATTTCAGCTGTGAAAAAGAGAACATCTAGCTAAATATTTGTATTATGTACCACATTGTATTCCACCAAAAGTAACAACTTTGGTTGTGTTACCTAGATGGACGAGGTTCCCCTTTAGCTCTTGTGCTCCACAAACATTACACACACACACATCAATGTATAAATTTAGCACAACTTAAAGTCATGGTAACTCCTGCTAATTGCTCCTCTGTTAATCAGGAGCTCTGTCTCATTTCTTAACTGATAAAAAGTATCTTAGTGCACCTTTAATAAAAACAACTCTTATGATTATAAAATAAAACATAGAATAATCTTGTGAAGACAGCTGTTATTAAGCTTTACTGACATGCTGCTACTAATCACACTTTGCCACGTTGCTGGACACTGATGAACTATTAGTTTACATACAGGCTTCATAAAAACAGTGCTGCTACTGGCTGTACTTTCCATGATTCCTACACTTTTGTAGTATCTGTTCAATCTCATTTTATTTTTCATTTATACAGATTCAACACTCCTCTCTAAGTTTCTCAATTCATCTGTATTTTTCTGGCCTTCTGCTGTGGTTACACCCACATTTTCCCTCTGGGGATTGATTAAAGTTTATCTTATCCAATATTTCCAATCAATTGTTTTCTCAGTGACAATGTTTTCTATCTGGATTTCTGGCAACCAGCGAGAGAATTGTGTGTCAAATTGCTGAAAATCTACTTTCTTTTCGTAACTGAAAATTAGAAATTCAGGTATTTCGTAGGCTGAGTTTTGGTGAGTTTTGAAGCAGCATTAAAAAAAAAAATCATCGAACAAGGCTGAACTTTTCTGTAAACAGCCAGCATTATATTCAAGGTTCACTGGGGTCAGTTTGGATAAACACACACTGAGCATGAAAAGTGGAATATATATATGTAAGCCTTTGGAGAAAAAAAAGAAAAAATCATTGAAGAACACAGTAAAGTTTGCAATCGAAAAAAAAAAACATAACGTTGTAGGAGCAAACACACAAACAAAGCACCAACAACCACCCACGCCCACACCAGTGGGGCTTCAGGTTCTTCTCAGTGTGTCTGCCTGTGTGTGTGTGAGTTTGTGTGTGTGTGTGTGTGGGTGTGTGTGTGTGTGTTGGTCCACTCTGCTGCTGTTGATCCGTAAATTGGTGCCAGATTGGTGTCAAGGCGGCCAGGTTTTTTTGCTAGATTGGCTAGTCATCTCTTGTCAGGCGAGCCAGCAGCCTGCCCTGTGCAACAAGCTGACAAGCATATACGTGTCAGACATGTCACAAACACACACTCACTCACACACACACACACACACACACAAACACACACAAACACTAATTTATTGAAGTGCAAGTCCAAGTACACTCAGAGAGAAATAAATAGCAACAGCAGAGTTACGCCGTACATACAGAGAGAAATGTAAGAGGCATCTCCAGGTATGAAGCTGTTTCTCCTCAGTGTGTTTCTGTCTCTGCTCTGTTTGTGTTGTTCACACCCTCAGGAACAGCGTCCCAGTTTTTTTTTCTTTTTTTTTTTCTTGTAAGAGGAAGTGCATGTCCTCTCCTTGTAGATTCACTTGACGGCGACTCTCTCTCTCTTGCTGTTTTCCACCTTAACATTGTCCTCATCTCAGCTCTACACTCCAGCAAGCATTCGGTTATATGAATAGACAGCAGCAGAAGCACTACATCTGTTTTTTTTTAACCTCAGCATCTGGTGTCATATCAACTAAACCTATATCTAAAATATACAAGTGTGTCGGTCTGAACTTTGGATGCATTGGTCCTCAAAATAGCATTTAGTAACATAGTTGTTTAGGCGCTGTTTACTATTAAATAAAGCTCCTGGGGCTAATTTCACTTTTGTCACTGTTGTTGTTAATGAAGAAATTTAAGTCCCAATCGATTTCATCTCTTCTTGAGATCAAGCCAGGAATGAACTGGTTTAACTAACAAGTATTTTCCCTCTGTTGTTGTCCAAAATGACTGAAAAAGACATCAATCAGCTCCCTCTCCATAGAGAGTCCACCCCATTGTGTCTCAGTGCCATAAAACACTTGCTTGGAACCAAATGTACTCATCTGCAGCTGAAAATGAGCCCCAACAAAAATGTATATAAATATCTACTTCTGTTTGAGTGATGTTTGTTAAAAACCACAGTGCCCAACTGTTAAAGAAAGTGCCTGAATCATTTTTTCATATTAAACGAGATGTTTCTGACATTTTTCCTGCAGATAGATGTGTTCAGAGGGAACAGATGTGCCTCAGACTAAATGTCAGACAGTACTGTCACTTAGTGTTTTATAATTGGCTATATTCTTAAATGGAAAAAAATAAATGATGTCAGCCTTAAATTTAAACTATGAAATCTAGAAATGCACGTGCGCATGACAGGGCGTGTATATGAGACATGCACTGATGTGTGCACTTCAAGGCCAAAACGATGCACATACATCAACATGCATAATTTGAAAATGTGCAGCTTTGTCACATTAGGGTTATAAATGGTCCTTACTTTCTCAGATAACCCCCCCCCCCACCTAATCACAGGATCATCTGATGACCTGCTCTGCTGAACTATAAAGTCATTTTTCATAGCTGTCTTGGGGACTTTAGCATACTCTTTAACATACTACAGACTGTGCCGTCTAGCAGACAACAGCTGAACTGTCCTTGCAACGGTATATTAGCACTGTAACTACAGACACTTCCCGTATCTGACTAATGGATATGCTGCTTTATTTTTGTAGAAGCAGAGGCAGAGCAAACACAGGTGCACTACCATTTTTGTCAGACGCATCTGCAGTTTTTTGCGTTTTCATCTTTCTTGCCAGTTTTGTGAAATTGCAAACAAGACTTTGTGTTCCTGCACTGATCTGTAACTGTGAAGCAAAAACTTGCCACTGAACTGGTGTGATAGTTTAATTCCAGCAACCATAAAACAGTCAAATTATGGGATCACAGTAAATATATATATTTATATGTAAACAGGATTATTTGTGGTACATTTTCACATGTGCTTCTGCTCTTATTAATTCCAAGTTTTTTTTACACAGATTTTACACCCATTAGAGCAGAGCTGTGTGTGTTTTTACAGATGAGTCAGTGGTCGTCATGGATGGTAATATGATGAAATAAGGCTTGTTATTCTTTGGCAGTGGCTGTGGTGCAGGGAATAGTCTGGATCTTAGAGTGTTACATAAGTAGACAGACCTGTTACTGCTGGCATTAAAAACAATTAACCAGGTGATATCACACAACTACAGCCACGCACAGGTGTGTGTGTTGACAGATGCACATAAGCCCCATGTTGGTGCTGCAGAACTGAGCAGCCAGATCCAAAAAAATCTGATTAAAGCTGTTTTTTTTTGCAAAGCATCTAGTTTAAATTATAATGGGATTTAAGGAAATTGGCTTACAGAGAGTCCTGCTCTCTCTTTGGTATCTTTTAAAAAATTTGACTGGTGAGAGGCCATTTCACAGCGTCCGTCTCTTCTGAGACCTTGTTGACAAGCTGGCAGAGCACTCAGCCTGAGTGTATGTGCATGAGGGGAAGAAGACAGCAGAGGATTCCCCAATAGTGCGTCTCTAAAATGTGGCATGGCTACAGCTGGAAGGCTGAGTGATTCAACCAGCGAGCCAGAAGGAAGCCAGGCGGCCTGCCCATCAGCTGCCATATTTGATCTGGGGGATACTGTACTGAATGTAGTCTAAAACTTCAAGTGGCGGATCCAAATCTTACTGCGCTGTGTGAAGCTCCTTCTTTTATTTCAAATCTGTGCAATCTGTTCAAAAAAAATTTAACTAACCAAACACAATTTAAGGAGGAGTATATCAGAACCTCTCTGCAATACAATCTCAGCTACAAACAGCATCGAAGTGTTTATTCACAAGTGTTACATGTGTCAAATTCCTAAAGGCGCACTCATTTTTATGCATGCAGCCATCAACTTAATCAATTTCTTGAAAAATGTGTTCTAAAAACTCTAGAAAATGTGCCTGTATAAGAACTGCATTCACCTTAATTTATTTCTTTTTTTCTTTAAGACCCAGTGTTGAAGATTTAGGTGGATGTATTTGCAGGAATGGGAGGTTATATTGTTAAGTATTTTCTCATTTATGTATAATCACCTGAAAATAAGAATCATTGTTTTTTTTATTGCCTTAGAATGAGCCTTTTATATCTATAGAGGAGAGGATCAAGACCCCAGAAACCACAGCCTGTGTTCGTGTTTGATACCACTCTGTTGGAGGCAGTCTGAGACTAATATTTCCTTCATATATCCATATGGAAGGGGAGGACGTGTGCAAAGACCAACCAGACATACATATGTTGTTTAATACAATAGTAAAATGTGTGAGATGAGGTTTAAAAGTGCAGATATTCAACAGCTGCTGGTGTTTTTTTTTTATCCAAGAGCCACAAGCCCCCTTTTTCCTGCATGTGCATAGTTTTTTTTTTTAAGTATTAATAGTGTTTCTGGTCATATTGTGTGTGTGGGTGTATCACACAATAACTCCCACAATATCCTGTGGCCTCTGAAGTGAAGCTGTAGTGTAAGTACAGTAACCACAACATCGTAACAGCACATAACAAGTCAGAGTTATTTACACTGAAGGAATAAGATGCCTTTTTCATACAAAATAAATGCAACGTCACATGCAACGGCCCCATAAACTACAGAATAAAATATTACACAGTTTTGCATCAAGTATGCAGCTATAGTGCCGCTCTCAGACAGATGATGCATTGGCAGTTCATCACATAACATGCACATGAACACACTTGTCCCTGAACCTGCAGCTTCTAGTGCTCCGTCACAAGCTGTTGTGTTGCCTGACTCAAAGTATGAAGAGCCACATAGTGACAGTGAAGAGAAGATTTGCTCAGATTTAAGAGAATGAATTTCCATGATTTACAACCTTTCTGTACAAGCTCCCACTGCATTGATTTTCACAACTGCAAGGGTGAAGCTTGATAAAATGTTACTTTCATTTCATGGTTGGAAATAGAAAAGGAAGACGGATTCTTGTGGAGGGAAAGAGAGCACCGGAGCTATCACACCTGCAGGCAGGCAGGCAGAACATTGAGGGCTTTTTTGTCACAGCGGTGGGGCCTCCATCTTTTAAACACACACACACACACACACACCCCTACACTTTGATCCGGCTGCAGAGAACAGCCTGAACAAGACTTGAACCTGCAACCCCATGGGCATGACACTGCAGTCCTTCTGAGGTCCGAACCACGCTAAAATGGCCATGAACCTCAAGAATTTCTCCATGTGAATCAGTGCTTGGTGCTTAATAGCATCCAGGGAAAAAAAAATCATGCACTGCTGTGGCTTCTTAAAGCAGTGCACAACAACAACATTTCATTAAATGTTCTTCAGACTTAGCCCCTTAAATTATGAGCTGATCCCATGCTGCTCGACACCGGATCTGTCAAAATGGTGGCATCACCTGAGTAAGAACACAACAAGGCTCTTAAGGAGGACAGGTGAGATGAGACTGGGTACCATTTTTGTAATGATGACAAAGACTTGCAAATGCTTCAGAAATCCCCAGTTAGGTTTTTACTGTGGTATTTTATAATATACAACAAAACATGAGAGTCTATTGAGCTTGTGTCAACCACAGACCTTATTTTGGACATGTAACCAAACACCTTACTTAAAACACCACTGACTTTGAGATGTGGATGCGATGCTTACTCATTTCCTGGTTTTAGAATCCATTACTGTATCTCTCTACTTAACTCAAACTCACAAATGTAAACCTCAAGGGGGCACTAGTGGAAAACCCAGAATAATTCATACCCCTGGAACCAAAGCCTGTGCAAAATATGGTGTCAATCTGTCCACTAGATACTGGTTTATTCACAAGATAAATTAAGAAAATGTACCTGTTAGTGGTGCTACACACAAACACAAAAAGTGCTCATGCTGTTTGCATAAATACACCTTTTAGTGGCAACAGGGCATCATTTCTCATCAACTTTCATATAAAATTTTCTGACTACCTGATATTTGACAATATTTTTAAAAAATCCTGAAAATTCAAAGATTTCTAAATAAAAACTAAAACTATTTCTGATGTTGGTTGACATTTCACCAAACAGAAATAAACTCCCACTGGTCCGGCCTCTGGATTGGCTGACAGAGGTGACACACCTGGACTTCCGAAATAAGACGGCCTGGAGGACTCTTAAGTGCGCGATCTGGTGTTCGTTTGCAAGTGAGACACACTCTGTTAGTGTTTGGATACTGAGCTCCTGAGGGCTACTTGTTGCTCTTCGAGCCCTCATCTCTCCGCCGCTCATTTGCACATTACACCGCTCTCGAGGCAACAAGCACAAGTGTGCCATTTGTATTTGCATGGTGCTTGACATTTACACACTGAGAAAGCAATTAGGCCAGAACCAGGGTCATTAATACAGTAAACAGGCTAGATGTGTTTGCTCTGATAGCTTCCACAATATGTATTCATGGAGAAATGACAATGATGCCATCTGTATATCTACATACTAACGTATCCTCTGTGGGTCTCGCTGAGGAACAGAGACGAGAATCTGAATTCCCTGTTCCATGCGCCTACTCTTCTTCTGTTTCTCCTTCATTTTTTTGCTCTTCAGCAGTGTAAACACACACACACATACACTCACACATAACAAAAAAAAAAGAAAAAAAAGGGCAAGATAAAATTGTGTCTCTGTTTATAGCTAGCGGCTTGAATCCAAGCAGCATAAAGGCCCCGTGTTTGAACATGCATTTTTCAAACTGTCTCCAAGGAAAACCAGAGAACACAGACAATAGCTCTGGAAACTAGGAGATATTAGTCACAAATTGCCCGGAATGAATAAAGGTCAATATCAATTCAAAGTAAAAGAGGCAGGTAGGATCGCAGGTTTTCATAACAACAAATGACTGAATCAGAGAGTGATATCAACTGCTGATGTGAAGTTGCTTGTTTATTACAATAGTAAACAATTAAAAGGGTAAATAGAAAAGGTTACAGGCGGCATGGATGGATGATTCATGTTGGCAGAGCTACAAGAAACCATATCTGAAATGTTGTTCTGCAAAACTAGAAAAAAAAA
>JAQNCA010000005.1:5615739-5633182 GCA_029783725.1 Acanthurus tractus | reverse complement strand
TGTGTGTGTGTGTGTGTGTGTGTGTGTGTTTGGACCTGTGTGTTTTGGATGTGTACATGGACACTAGGGTCATATACCTTCAACATTAGTCTTATTGTAGAGACAGCCATCACACCAGATTTCATTCCAAGAGAGCCCTGGGGAGGTGAACAATGAACTTCACCTGAGCATAAACCATGCTCCTATCAAATCTGTGTGTGTGTGTGTGTGAGAGAGAGAGAGAGAGAGCGAGAGAGAGAGAGAGAGAGGGAGAGAGAGAGAGAGTGAGAGAGAGTGAGACAGATAGAAAAGAGAAAAGAGAGAGAGCGGAGCTTGGCCATAGGGGAGAACTCAAGAGGTCTTGCTGAGGGCAGAGAAAGCTTTTTTTTCTGTCGGTGTACAGCTCGAGGCAGTCTCCTCTGAAACGCCTCTGTTGGGTGATGGCATTAGGTAGCACTGAGACCTTTGCCTGCTGCCTGAAAAGGGGAGAAAATGCCTTTTTTTTTTCACCGCTGTATCCGAGCAATAAGGCTACAATGGCATTCAACAGCGCTGCTTTGTAGCGTCACCCGAACAATGAAAAGGTGCACGCTGAATTTGGACTGTCTGCAGCGCACTGAGCGGGCTGACAGGGCGCTGACAGCACCTCTCTGGTTTACAGTGATATTCAGTGCAGTCAAATCTGTTGCAGACATTCAGCGAGAGACAGATGTCACTGGGAAGACATCATCCTCTCTCTGTTTCCTGTGTTTAATGTCAGATGACGTAGGCGGTTTTGTTGCACACACACACACACACACAGGCGGATTTTTTTCATTTATACTAGCATCTCTTGACTGTTCAATGTTGTTCCTGTCTGAGCTGTAACTGACCACATTTTTAACCATGATTAAGCTTTTTTTAAAAATTGACTTAAAATTTTAAACTAGAAGTCAGTATCTACCATAAAAAAGTTAGTCATGATTAAAGGAAAAATTGTCAAGTTAAAGTGAAGTGATAAAAATTTAAAATTTTGTCATCCAACACCAAATTTCTGCCTTTTGATCTTGTAAATTTGATTCAGCAGAACAATTTTTAGATCATGATTAACTTTTAATCCCCTGTCCGGAATCCAAAAGCTAAAGATATGCAATTTACAATACTTACAAAAAAAAGAAAATCATTTAGAGACACTAGACCAACAATTTTTTGGTTGATAAATAAGACAATTTGAATAACTTCTGATTAATCAGTCATGTTCCTGTTTAGTCCCCATTTTGAGGCTTTAATAACACAAAGAAGATAAAGTGAAATGCAAAAATGAAAGAACAGAGAACTAAAGTGATTTCAATAAACTTGCAGTAAGTGTGGGTGCACATTGCGATGTCTGTGTTTGGTCAAACTAAGCAAATATATTTTCTTATTTTCTTTCAATCACCTGAATAATCCACTAAATGTGACAGCACTTTTGTTTGTCATATGTCAAACATTTACTGCTTGTTACATCCGCCCACTTTCATTTGTTCACTCTAAACCTCTTTTCTTTACTTTTCTGTCTTTTAGCCACTTTACAGGAAAGAAGGATACCCTAACAATGGACATAGTTAAATTCATTGATTAACTCTGCTTTCAAACACATAAGCATCCAGCAATCACTGAAGCCTCGAGACCACACACTGCTGATGGGAGAGATGGGCAAGTTTTCACCCAGCAGGGAGGACAGGAGATGAAAAAACACATCTCTGAGAACAAACACAAGCTTTACACACACAATTTCACATGAATTTTTTATGGTCACGCAGTTCCCTTGGGCAAATATTCTTGTGCGGCCACACGAAGTTGGCTAACCTGCGATCGATTAATGACTTTGATCAGCAGCATTTAAACAATGTGAGGCAGTGAGATTGATTCTGAAGACAGATCTGTGGGGAGCAATCTGTAATAATTAAAACTGCAAAACTGGATGCTGGCTGTGTGGATGTTTCCTCTTTGTGTTTGTGTTTTTGTGTGTGTCTGCGTGTGTGTGTGTGTGTGTGTGTGTGTGTGTGTGTGTGTGTGCATGTGTGTGTGTCTGTGTGTGGAGGTGAACTTGGCTCCTCCATCATGCTATAAATCATGTGATGTTGGCTGTGTTCCCCGGGGCCAGACAGCCACTATATCACACACACACACATGCGCGCACACACACACACACACACAAGAATTTCCCCCTTCAGTTCTGAGCTTCAGTATTTCCGAACAGCAGCAAGAATGAGTGAAAAGTGTTTAAGCATTTTAACTAATTTGTCATCTGGGAATAAAACCTCAGCAAACATCGTGAAGCAGAAAACATGGGAAATATGTTTCAATAACAGATGGCTGTTGACATATAATCCCATTCTGAGGGGCATCTGAATAGGTTTTGAATTCAATCATGTCCTTGAATAACCAGAGCATTAAATATGACTCAGTTTCACATCAGACATTCTTGTGTGCCCCTGCATACATTAGTGTGACATAATGGCTTCTGTAATTCTCACCAAGCCAGAAACCCATTGATACGCCTCATGTTGAAGGTCAAACTCACTAAAATATTTCCAGTAGATTCGAGGTGATTTATACCAAAATGCATTCACCATCTCTCATCATTACAGCACAGAGACAGTCTTATTCATTATGAGTATGTTACAATACAATCCTGAGTAGTGGAGGCTGAGAGAGAAAATCATCTCATAAAACTATGAAAAAGGGAATATTAGAATGAGAGAATAGGATATTTTGTGCACAGAGAAGAAGAAAAGTGTTGTTTTTTTTTGAATGACACAGTGTTTTCAGTTCTCTCTGGCGTGCTCGATATGGTGTTTGCGCTCTTAAAAACCCAGGACTGATTTGAAAATGTCTCTGTGGAATTCCCCACATCGGGAAGGTCCTTGACTCATTTGCCCTCTCTCCTCTCTTACTCATCGTCCTTTTGTCTCTTTTCTCCTCTCCTTTTCTTTCTTCCTGTCTGCCTCTAAATGTCTTCTCTCTACAGAGTGCTACAGGGACTATATTTTGTTTTTGTATCTCAACCAGGAAGTTAGCATCCTTTTGCTTCCCTTGACAAAAACCCAATGGGAGTTTTCATTAGATTTTAAAACGCACAAATACAAGTAAAGGACGTTAACATGTTTTGTTCACCAGGATAATCCTCAGAAATGAACATCACTGTTTGATTCTTGCAGCATAAATGTAATCAAAAAGGTAATGTTTGGCTAATGTTTGGCTATAAACAAACTATACCACCGTTGTGGACATCAAGGTCACCACCACTTAGCTTCCTGCTACACTATGTTATGCACACATTAGAACTTAAGACATCAACTTGAAGGAAAGTTGAGTTAAATAAGATGTAAGAACGCAAGTATAAACAAAACAAGGCTGTAAAGGCAGACTTGCCAGCAAAATAGCACCATGTTCGACATGATGGCGTCTCAAGCAACCACTGTAGTCTCATTTGGCCTTTTTTAAAGCACATGAAAGCTAAAAAAAGAACACAAGTGGAGTATTTAATTACAAATTTTAGAATAAAATAAAAGCCTCTTAAAACCTTTTTCCAGCTATCTGACCAAAAACCCTATCATGGCCCAACTGACTTCAAGACAGGAGAACTGTAAGTGCAGCAATGCTAACTCATTTTTAACAACAACACACAACACTGCTGCTCATCACCAATGGAGCATCCATTCTGTGCTGCAGTCGGACTTTCCCCGTTGCACTCGTATTAGTTTTTTACAGCAGACACACTGCATGTTTTTACATGGCACCTCTTTGTTTCTAGGGAAACGGAGCGGTGGTTTGGCAGCAGCAGGGGGTTTCCTCGGAAAACAACAGGCATCAGAACCGTGAGATCTCAAATCTTGTCGTTCTGCAGCAGAAGCCCCCTCTGCATATAAATTGAACTGTCACAGAGAGGTTGTGATTTTTTTTTTTTCTTTTCAAAAGTGGCCTCCCCGCAGTTCCTTCTTTCTCACCCTGTCTTATTTTCTTTTGTGTCGTTTCTGTGTGTGTTTGTTGCAAAAACAGAGCGTAAGGACGCACACACACTAACACACACACATATGCACAGCTGCAGCAGCAGTTGCAGACTGCTGTCAGCCCTGCCCTGCCTGCCTGCCTGACCCACTTTGAATGTTTCTGGAATAGGAGAAGGGCTTTTCCAGCCTGCGAAGGAAAAACCCCTCTATGAGGATTCTGTTGTCATGGAAAAGTAGATCAAGCAAAGAAAAGCGACAGCAACACCATCCCCTTTCCCCATTTCTCTTATATCAACATCATCTCTGACATCCCAGCAATAGCTCATCTGATACAGACAGCTCTGACAACAGGCTGATGACGCACTGCTGTGTCCTGTCAACGTTCTCCGAAATAAACAGCCACGGCGCAGGAAGGCATTCGTCTCAAATGGGTTTTCTGGATCACATAAACTAATCTAATGGTCTGATCTATGTAACACGATCTAATGATCTATGGATCTAATCTAGTGCGATAGTTAGAGCCGGAGCGGTGAGATTATGGGCGAGCCCCAGCTGGAAATGCCCCCAGCTCACTTACTGATTTTGAGTGTAATAGGATTTACAACTCACATCTAATCCCCTTAAAAAAAAAAAAAAAAAAAAATCGGTGTGATCACTCACTTTGCATCTGTTATCAAAATGCATGGATGATTTAAAATTAAAGCTGATATGACAGAGGAAACACAAAGTGTTCCCGGCGAATTCCCTCAAGTGCTGCACGAGGACAGGAGACCACATCTGTGCATTCTAATGAACGCAGCAGACAACACTTCACTTTGGAGCTGTTTATCTGCGTGTGGCTCCTCTGTTTTTATGAGAAATCTGCCAGTATAATAATAATATGTCAAAAATAAAACGAGATACAATGAAGATGAGGGTAATTGCTGATTGATTTTTAATCGTTTTGATGCATATTTTCTTTCTTTTCATTTCTAAATAACCCTGATTTAAGTCAGTGACAATCAATACAGCCCATAAGAATAGCTAATCCAGTGTCTCACTCACAAGATCAATACTCAAAGCCAAAGGGAATACTAACGTTGGAGTATATTTCAGACACCTCCACACCCTCGCCCTCATGGATCCCACTGGGAATCTTAATGTGACTCTGATATATAATCGCAGTCAGGATGGTTGGAAAGCAGCTCTGCTCTGTCACAGGGAAACTCAGTGTCCGTCTCACCTGGGAAACAAAGACAACTGTGTGTGTGTGTCTGCCTTGAATATCATAAAATGACTTTAGTCACTCACAAAAAAAATGTCCTTCCAGAGTTTGGTATAAACTAAGCACCACAAACAAGCTTTTAGTCCTTAAATTGTTTGCTCTAATGATAATAAAGTGAATTAGAGAGGAGAAGGAATACAAGGAGAGTGTGTGTGTGAGGAGAGAAACAGTGCTATGTGCAATATTTTCACAACAGCCCCCTGATAGCGAAGCCTGATATCACTTGATAAAGATGTTCCTAATTCACATGAGAGGGTTAAAATAGCAAGGTATGTTCTCATTTGGCCTCAAATCACAAATAACATAAAATATGAGCAAAAGAAAACACAGCGTTTGTCCTCTTTTTAGAAAATAAGCACAAAATTATACATTTTCAAAAACAGCTTCCCCCTTGATTTAAATTCCATATTAGTGTTCCATATTGTTGTTTCTCAACTTGCATGCAGTTGGATCTCACCTTTTTTTTTAAAAAAAAAAAAAAAGCTTTGTGACACAGTTCACCGACACTTGTGTTGGCACTGTTACTGTGGATTATCATCATTATTTCGAGGCTCAGGGAGGCTCTTAGTTGCTCTATAAAATGGCCGTTGCAGGTGTAAAGTCACTGCCGGTGCACATTGACTTGGCATCCACGTTTGGCTACATTATCCCCACTTGTGTACGTCTATGGCTTTCTATATGGACACATTACACCAAAAGAAGTAAACATAAATAAACCCTGGCATGTGTTTTTTTTTTTTTTTTTTTGTATAGTCATGGCCAGATGTTATTTCTCCAACCAAATGACAGCATCATCTATCCACATGTCTGCTGTGGGGGCTGCTGGACACCACTGATGATTCAATGAAAAGATAGATACACCACAAGCCAATTTCGAGGTGACAGAGGAGGACAGATACTGAGACACTGAGACACACAAACACTGAGGCATCTCCCTCTCTCTCTCTCACACACACACACACACACATCCTAACACATGCACACATTAGGAAGACAAGAAGCAGAAACAGCAGATGATTCTAACCCATCCCATCTGCACAAGTGGTGTGTGTGTGTATCTGTGTGTGTGCTACTATATAGATCCTATTACACTTAAGCCTTTTTAATTCATACAATCACTTAGCACTTGTGAAGGAGACATTTTCACTTGTGGTAATGTTCAATTCCAGTATGACCACCACAGAAAGGGGATGAGAGGGACTCAGCTTTCAAAATAGCTCTCTTTGCAAACAGGATGAAAGACTAAACACTGCTGCTGGGAGGCTTTGGTAAAACAAATGCTGTTTGTGATGCAAATGTGCCAGTAAATTTAGGTGTTTAATCAGTTGGAGTTTCAGTGTGTGTGTGTGTGTGGTGCAACAGGTCTGATACCTGATGATTCCAAGATGAACACACATCTGCTTTCCATCATTCACTTAACAGGGGTGGAAATAATTGAAGTAATTTCTTTTTCTAAATGAATTATCCTAATTCTTTATTTCTTTTTTTTTGTAAGACAAAATTATTCTCGCAGTTGACGCTGATTCCAGCAGTGAAATAAATGTTGCTGCTGCTCTTTAACAATCCCAGGTTGTCACATTAGAGCAAAAAAAAAAAAAAAAAATGCTCATGACATTTTCATAAGTGGAGAGAAAATCAGCGGAGCAATAAGAGGTCAGTGGCCCACGAATTCGTAAAATTATGCCAGAAAAGATTATGTTTGAAAGGCGTAACCTCCACTCCGTGGGCGATACTGACCTTTTTGCTTGCATTTAGATGAGTTTTCATTTCTTGGCTTTCGTGGTGTGCTTATATGCAGGAAGCAGTTCAGCCAATCGTGTATGTGCTTCATAAAGATGAGGCCCTTTTCTGAGTCGCCAGCTGACAGCTCGGTAAACCTGTCTGAACCATTTGGTACAAGTCGTCAGGAGGCTGTCAGCTACCTGGGATTGCATGTAAATCAGAGGCAGGTTTGTTTTTCTCTACCAATGGGCTATTATACGACACAGGGCACGTTCCCCCCTTCAATTGAACTTTTTACGCACGAATGCGCAATTTGGCGAGTCTATGTAATCAGTAATAAATGGGTATCATTCGTTTTATGATTAGCCGGTGGACTTTAAACTGCATGGGTGGCGTGTAATTATGATTACTGAAGGCCTAATTAGAGTCATCAACCAGTGGTTGAATGTATGCACATGTTTACACTGAACGTACAACGCCGACAAAGCAGGCACCTTGCACACTAAAGTTCCCAGACCTTGTCTCCGTAGTCTCCGCTTCCTGAGGCCGAAGATGCGCACTTTAGAGAAGATGTCGACCAGGTTCCCATTGCAGAGCCCCTTGTTCTTGTTGGGGCTCTTCCTCCGTCGGTTGGTCGGGGGCCGGTCTAAGTGCTGCTCCCGTGCCTGTCTCTTCTGTCTGATCAGCCCACTTGCGATAGCAGCAGCCATGGCTCAAAATGTCACAACTGCTCAGGTCCAGTCTGCACACGGAGCACAGACTACACAAACAGCCGCCTCTCAGTGCTCGCAGCCCGGGTCACAGTCCCATGGTGGCGGCTAAGTGGTCCGTTCCGTGATGTCAAATGTCAAGTAATGTATATGTAAAGATTTATGAGCCGGTTGTCTTTTTCGTCCAAATACTACATGATAATTGCAATATTAAAACAGCTGTCATCATCACTCGAAAAATTCTTGGACATGATGGAGGAAAAAAAAAAATGAGATCAGTTCATGCGTAATTCCACACATGCATCAATAACCATTGTCTTGATGAAGAGCTATGCCAAACTCACGCGGACCGAGATGTCAGAGGATTATTCATACCTGCACAGTGATGTTTTTGTTCATTGTCTGTGACATGTTCAGTGGCATCGCCTCCCTAAATGTCCAATACCGGCTGCAGAGTCCTCACAGCAACATTCACCCACTCTTTTTCTCCTTTCGCCCTCCGTTTTCTCCTCCTTCTGCCAGACGAGGCTGCTCTAGCAGAAGTCGCTGTTTTGGTTTAGCGGCGGGGACGCTTGTGCATGTGCGCCGCCAGCAATCAAGCAAAAATGCGAAGGCACCTCCTACGAAGATCACCACTCGAGTGAAGGCACAGCAGCCCGGGCGAAAAAAAGGAACTCCCAAGTTTGCGAGGAGCAATCCGCGACAGCGACCCTGCGATGACCGATCAACAGCCACACGCTTGGAGACGGGAGAGGAATACGCAACGGTGGCAGAGTTATAAATGGATGCAGCGGGATAAATAAAGGCAAACTTGTATTCCAACTATAAGCGCCGATTTGCCTGATAACGTTGTCATAACATATGTTCTTCACTGTATTCCACAATCACAACACAGGCGGCTGCGCGCTGGAAAAGAAAAAAAAAAGAAAGAAAAAAAAAAACAACCAAAGCTGATCTAAATCTGTGGAGATGACGTCTGCATTGTGAGACAGGCTGCATACAAATATATAAACTTAAGAAAAAAAAGACGGTCGGAGAGCAGCAGACACTTCCACCCGGTGGATTTTCCTACAGATATGGCGATGAGTGCGTAAAGGGAATAAGAGGGGTAACGCCACAATTCATTTTCCCACAGTCACAGAGAAAAAAAAAAAGCCCGCGTTGGTCGCTCGCTTTAGTCTATATACCCCAGATCAACAAATCCTCCCCATCAACAAGTCCTAACCACTCGTTAGTACACGCCTGAGTGAAGAGGATGCCCTCCCCTGACTCCCTCCCTCTCGACCATCAAGCCCCTGATCGAAGGGGCTTGAACAGCGGGGTCTTGATGCCGCTTAGATGGGGAGATTATATTGTTGCACGCCTCAGTTTGGCTCTATGGTGCATTTACTTTAAAACAGAAAAGTTGCTTTGGGAGCAAATAGAAGGAATTCAGGAGCAAGAACACTGACACAGTGTCCTTATGTGTTTTACTTTATTGTCTGTTAAATCTGCATGGAAAGCTAAAAAATAAAAGAATTCACAATAACTTAATGTTCCTCCTCATAAGTGGAAATATTAGTCTCCGCAAAGACGCACATTTTTAATGTTTTAATTGTCCTTCAGGCTGCTCTATGAGCTTTCAGCACCACGGACAGCGCCTCACAATAACGGGAGGGAGGCATTTTCTCCAGTCGGACATCATAACCTGTATTTGAACGTCCATCAGAGACTGTGAACCACAAGCACCTGCAGATCCACTGAACGCCCCGCTCCGACCCGACCGCTCTGTCGGTTCGACGTAAGGAAATGAGCAGGAAAATTAGAAATTATATCAGCTCCCCTTTTTCTTTGTTTTGAGGTGAATATCATCCAGGTCTCAATCACACGCACAGAAATTAAAACTCAAGAGAGCCATCTGCTGTTTGTGGCTGTAATTAAACATTCGAGCTCATGGGGGACCGGAGCGTTGTTATTGCATTGCTGCGCTGTGCGCTCAGTCTCCGCTGCCAGACGCACCTGTTGATACTCAGATGTAAGAATATAAGATGAGTTGAACAGGCTGTAAAAAAAATGCGGAGTAATCATTCTTGTTCATTCGTTTCCATGAATAGCGAAACAGGTCGGAAAATAGATTTCACTTCAGAACAGAAAAGCGAAACAGAGGATTTTCTGCCCACAGAATTAAAGTGTATATAATTCTTTTGCACCCTTTCACTTTCACATTCATTAAGCTGCAGTTACAGTGCTGGTTGTTTAAAGTCGGTGAGGTGTTTGCACCGGTTGTTGGTGTCTCTCCCCCCCCCCTCTTCTCAGCCCTCTCCTCTCACTCGAGCTCCGGCACACGGAGTTTATGTCCCGCGGCTGTTGCTCAGCCTCCCGTTCCGCGGTGCTGCAGGAGACACTGCAGTTAACGCTCCAGCCAGCAGCGGACACTGTCAGCTCAACAATGGTCCCTCACCCACAACAACTCACACAACACATGCTGTCATTGCACCGCTTGGGTCTTTTATTATTATTATTATTATTAGTATTTTGCTTATGGATCGTCTGTAATTCTGAGGTGGAGTGCTCGCGAAGCTTACAACATAAAATCTCAAAGGAAAATCAGAGATTATGGATTATTATCCTACAGATTTACATCTAAAGCAGCAGGATATCAGACTGTTTTTTTTATATTATTTTTGCAAAGAAATAACTCATGCTGCCTTCTTGGCAATAAAAAATAAGTTATTTCTTTCTCTCAAAGTGCACTTGAAATAAGGATTTGGCATTAAGCGAACTTTAAATCACAAGACAAATACCAAACAAAGACCAAATGTAAGAGCATGTGCTACAAAGCTAATCTGAGCCCAAAAACAACATTATGAAACCTCATGCAGCTTTTTGATCTCATACTCTTTATTACCAATTGAGGCATAAATTTGCACTGGTGGGATTAAAGACTATAAGTGTCCTCATAAATCCTACAAATGTGGCACCCAAGCAAAGACCTATAAACAACACTTTGGGCTGGATCCAGGTTTAGGATGATGCTGGAAAGGAGAGGAAAGAATGGGAAAGGAGAGGAGAGGAAAAGCTTTGCACTGTTGCCTTTCAGTTACACAGCATGACTCTGAATGCATGGAGAATGCAGAGAGGCTTTATACAGCAGAGGAATTCACATGCAGAAAGCTTTAACACAGCATATTCTTCAGAGGCAAAAGCAAAACGCAAGTTCAAACCATGAGGGCGCTTTCATATCAAACAGAATACAACAAACAGTGTCACAAAGCGCATCAAAACCTTGTGAAATATTTATTCGTGAGGCAAAACAAGGTCGCACATACCTACATTTTTTTTCCTCCTGCATGTGAACGTATGAGAGTCCATGGTAGTCCCATCCCAAAGTCCTCTAAGTCAAAAAACCCTTTTCTGTGACTTCGAATGCCCCATTTATACTGCCTCTTCTAGGACCTAACATGGTTATGGTGACCTGACAGTCTGCCCCAAGCTGTTCACATTCATTTGTTCAAAAAAACGCTTTAAACACTTCTTTCATTCTTTAAGTTGGGCCACGGTTAAAGGCAGTTAGATTAACACATCTGGACATTTTGTTGGAGGTTAGCCGCAAATGAAAGAGGACAAAATGTTGCCTCGGGGTCTGATTAGGGAGAAAATTGACATGTTGCAAAGAAGATGCGCGGCAAACTCTGTGCACATTAGCTTCTCTCATCCATCCATTGTGGACACAGAATACCAGAGAGTGTAAAAACCACGCACGGCTGACCTGTGTGAAAAACATTTGGAGATGCAAATACAGCCGAGCAGAATCAGATGCAGACTTGTGAAGCCACAGCCTCATCAGGTCAGAACATTTTAATCCAATCTCCTCTGAGGAAATTACATTACTGTTGGTTAGATGTCCTGCTGCTGAGGCAAAGCAAATGTCACCCAACGGAAGTGGGATAAACAACCCATTTGATTATTGCTATTACTTTGCTTCAGGGCCATGTTCTTTTATCACCCTTCCTGATAGAAAGAACAGGCAGCGGGACTCAGCACTTCTCAGGCCCAGTGAAATAAAAGAAGCTTAACTTGCCAGAATCAAATCACATTGCATTATCAAAGACGGGGAGTTAATTTAATTTGAGATGAGGAACGATTTTGCTTTGCTGGGATTTATGTCATTTTCTTTTCTCCCTCGTCTTTCTCTTTCCTCCCTCATGGTTTCGCTGTTTAATCACCGAATATCATGAGTCCATCTACTGAAGCAATAGAGGCTTAGAGAGCCCGCTTATGGACTGTGAGTGCGTGTGTATGAGTCTCATTTGTTTTCATGAGCCTAATAGTCCGAGCTAATCAGAGGAGCTAAGACAGACGAGTGCACATCATGAGCTTGTAAGAGGAAATGACAATGGAGAGCTTTTTGTTAACTGCTGACAAATTAAGGCTGCTTGACGTCAAGAAGGTGGGTGGGGTCCAGAGAGTTCAGGGGGTCGTTTTAAATCATGCATGATGAAATACGCCTGAAATATGATTGCAATATGCACAAGAGATGTTGATTATGTAGTCATATTCAAAACGATGGAGAATCAAAAGCAGCTCATTGATGGGAGTCAGTGATTACGAGAACTACACAGTTCTTCCAGAGCTACTTCAGTTGAGATCCTAAAGATTTTAAAGGAACAAAACATGTTGGGCTAAATTTTTAGGAAAATGTTTCTAAATTATGCACAAGACCTTGAGTAAAGACCTGGAGCAAGACAAAAAGCCATTCTCAGTTTATATATGAAAAGAATTAAAGGATTTTTAAAACCTGTAATCAACTCAGTGGTGCTATATGTATAACATTTTGCACATTAAAACGCCTACAAATTTACATTTCAGGTGCAGTTAAAGGTGGAATTGCCTGCAGCAACAAAAAATGTTCCATCTACTTCAGATTTCAAATGTGGGATGTTGAGAGGAATGAGATCACAGGATTTGAGGTGTCTTAATATGAAAAAGGAAACTTAAAAAACTGCAGATTAAATGATAAGCTGGTGCCTTTGCTTGAGCGCCTCATACCTTAAAGTGGCTTCAAAGTACTCCATAATTTTATGGTCAAAGACTCAAAAACTAAGCTGGATTTTCCAAAATCAGAATTTGGGTTTTGTGTCACAGCAGTTAAAGGGGGTTCAATTAATATTTTAACTTTGTCCTCTTGAAGAACTCCTTATTTGATGAATAGGAAACACTTAAATGATGTCAGATGTGACATGAAGGCGGATCATTTAATTCCTGGACTGCAGCCTTTCTTGAGTCCATTGCTGCTCATTTGTGAGGGTTTTCTCGGGCTACTTCCTGCAGCAATGTGATAACATGTAAGAGAATGACTGAGTTTCCTCAAGTGATTTTTAAGCATTTAAGTGTTAAATCAAACATCAAACTGCTCTTGATACACTGCGGATGACTCATCTGTCTTAAAAAGGTTAGAAAACAATCCTGGTGAGATTCAGTTCCAAGTGAACAAAGGAGCTGATAAATAAAGTCTCTGCTACTTGTAAACCTTCACATAAATGGTTCATCATCTCAGGCAGAGTGTCATAAAATCATTTCAATCTACATCACATAATCGCCAATAGGCACACTAAATATGCCACAGGAGAATACATATAGCCACACTGTAATATGTCTCTCTGTTGTGAGCATGATGCAGTGCTGCCCCTCCCCACCAGGGACGAGATTACAGCGGGCCTGAGGTGTGGAGCCCTCCGACAGAGACATTAATGAAACACGGAGGCTTCAAGCTGGGAGCTCCACTCACTAATAGCTTACCCTCAGATTTAACAAAAAAAAAAAGAAAATATGAAAAAGTGAAAAAAAATTAGCTAACACTCATGTTGCTGAAACAAAACAGTCAAACAGAATCACCTGCCACGCAGACGTAAAGGATCTAATAAAGAAGGGGGGTGGGGGCCTGGAGGTCAGCTGGTGGGAAGGAATGATTGGACGTGATGTGTAGTCGGGGATTTCATAACGACATCTTGATTGAATTGTGAGTTTCCATGGTGATAAGGCGAATGTCGCAGCCTAATTAAGCTCTCCTGGCAGCTCTAACTTTTCAAGGAAAGGTCAATTGGTAACAAAAGTGTTTGCATATATATTTATAACAGACGTATCGACTCTGACTCCTGCACATTTGAAGAGAATCTCATTACAGCAGGGAGAGGGGAAGCAAAATTAGGGACAAGTGCCAGTAATTTAACTCAGCCCCGTGGCCCCTCACCGGCAGTGATTGGTTAACTGCAGAATAACAGCCCAAATCAAAAACAACCCAGTTACATGGCGCATAATTTGAGCTGAAGCTAAATGAGGGTGTTAAAGGACCCTAATGTGCAATAAGGGACGGATATGTGAGCGAGAGACGCAAACAAGAAGGGAAATTAAACAGAAAGCGGCAAAAGCCAGACTTACAGCGGCAAAACAACAGTGTCACAACTCGCTGAGGAGTCAACATGCTGGTCACACACACACTCTCTTCTGTCTCTCTTTCTTTCTTTCTGTCTGTCTCACACACACACTCACACACACAAACACACACAAACTCTCTGCTCCTTCCTTTGATCCTATTTTAAGTCTGCAGCAGTGATGGAATGTGCCTTGTCAGCAGCACTGCAGAGTGAGGTTCCTTGGAGAAGCCCTGGGCAGTGTGGGAGAATATCAATTAGTCCGCGCCCCTCTGGCAGGGCCTGCATCCGGAGCTGACGGCTGTCACCAAGAGCATATAGAGGAGTCAGTGCGTACGTGCTTTATTGCTCATTTCTCAGCAAGCAAAACTGTTGGTGCATGGGTGTGTGAGGGTAAGCCAATGTGTGTGCACGCTTGCAAATGCATAGAGTGTATAGGTGAGCACATTAATATTAATAATATCCTGATGCAGGTGAAAGACCTGGGTGTATTTCAGTGCTGGAAGGCTTAATAGAATGGTAATGAGGGTGATTTCAGGTCAGACCGAGCTCAGCTTGTGAATTCAGAGATGCGATGATGGGGAAAATCAGGTCAGTGAACGCTGCTGTGAATGTAAAAGATATCGGTTCGGTTGCGTCTGCAGCGCAAGCCTGAAAAAACACATCACAGACATTCAAAAGCACAGGTTACATTTAAAATCATGTATTTCTTTTCTAACCACACACCTTTAAAAGAGAGGTAGTTTTCTGTTTCGTCTCTTTCTTGCTACTGTAGCATCTGACCTTCAGGTGGTCAGTGCCTTTTTCTTTACTGGCTCCCTTTCAAGCTGCAGTCTACAGGATGATACCTGATGTGAATGCAGGCAGAAGAAGTCCACAGGTCCTTTTAAATCCCTGCTTGCATTTGATAGTATTACCTCTACTTACAGCTCCTGCACTCTTAACAAACACATGCACACAAGCACGTCCTCTCTCTCCTCTGAACAAACCAGGATTAAACAGTCTAATAGAGGAGCGGGGCTTTGAACAGTCCACATTTCTGCACTCGCAACTACAACTATACATGCAAAAACACAAGAAACAGTTTCCTACCTCTTCAACCCTTTAATTCATCATATTAAAGCCACACTTAAACCTTGAGTTTATGCCTAACATTGCTGCATGTAACTGCATTTGTACAGCACTTTCTGGCCTTTTGACCACATAAAGCACCTTAAAACCCAAGTCAGAATTCACACACTGTGTAAGGGGTTTTCTCTAGAAAGCCCTAACCTGCTCACTAACACACACACAATCACTTATTAAAGAGCTATTGGGAGCAGTTTGGGGGTTTGGTGTCTTGCCCAAGGCCACATCCACAGGCAGAACGGAGGAGATGGAGATCCAAGCAGACAACCAGCTCTTAGTCCAGAGCCTATGCTGCTCTGCATAACACCCCAGAAAATATCTCAAAAGCAGATGGTTGGACATTTTTGAAAATATGCTTTTTAACAATCTAACCCAGAGTAAAATGAGTGTTTAAATTCCAGGCTCATGCCTGATACTATGGGGTGTGATGAGCTGGACTATTTCCTGGCTGAAAACAACAACCTCCTGGAGTCTCTGCAACCCATCAGGCACGCATCTTCAGTAAAACAGCAACTTAGACTTTTTATGCGTGTTTTTTTTGCCCAGATTATATAAACTCAATGCAACATTTTAAAGAAGCTTGGCTTTAATTACCTTTGTGGAAAGTTTTCTGCCCTAAGGCTCCAGATTTATGCTTAGCTAAGCTAACAAGCTTCTAGCTTCGGCTAAAGTACTTACTTACCATCTGCCACATATAACATACATCATAAATAAGAGTTGTATCAATCTTCTCATCTAATCTCTGAGTGCAAATTGATAAAGTAAATTTTCCAAAATATGGAACTATCACTTGAAGATGTGAACTTGATCCTCAAATTGTTTTTATTACAAGGACATTACATCCCCAAAGTCAGAATGAACATTTACTTGTTTTTATTGAAAATTTCTGCATGTGAGTAATGCAAGTTAAGCAGCCACAGTTTATATATTTGTACATAAATGATTTTCTGATGCAGAACCATTTGAGTCAGTGTTCAAAAACATTTGGTGAAGCTTTTTATATGAGCTGACATACTAGAAAAGTAAACTTGTTTAGCCAGGAATTATGATCTTTCTTTATGAGAAATGTCGACTCATTAATGAAACTCTAACCGTAAAAACTTTCACACCCATGAAACATTGTGTCTGATGAGTGTGTTTCATATCTCTCCTGTTTTTAATGTTTCCTTGAAGTCTATTAAGGTGCGCTCATGCGATATGCGCCACAGATCTCCAATGAGAGAGTGTGAATGGGACCTCAGCCACCTCTGATTGAGAACAGCAATAAAGATTTCCCCAAGAGACAATGAAAGACTAATGATGTCTGTAATGGCCAAAGTTATGACGCTAATCGTCATTAGCCGGGGCGGCACTTTGGCTGCTGCGACCCTCTTGGCCCCGAGAATAAAGTAAGAAAAAAAACAGATGATACAGAAATGATGTGCGTGTGCGCCAGTGTTTGACTGTGAGCTAATGGAGGTGATGGGGGGACAGGGAAGGCAGCGATTAGTCTGAAGTGACGGGGTTAATACACCAGTATGACAGGAGTCATTAACTGGCAGACATTACCCCACACACTCACACTCTCAGACACCCATTAAAACCGTCACAGATCAAATGTTACTAAAGCTCTGACTACATCAAATACATCCGGTACCGTATCCCAGGATGCACTCCGTCTTATCAGAGTTCTGCCGCTGCGTCAGTGTTACTGCTCATCTGTGATCCCTGATGTGTAAACTGACAAACAGGATTAAGTCTGACGGCATCTAAACTACACAACAGTGACAGCTGAAGACAACATGTGCTGCGCTTACAGGAGTTTTTAATCTTAGCATTTTAAAGAATTAGTGACTCAGCCATTTTTACTTTTTTTTAGATAAATACATTTACTAGACTCTAATAGGATTTGAATCGGATGAATTTGTACCTGAATATGCTCCTGTATTGATAAATCACCTTGTCTTCCTGTGTACTAACAGGATTGTGTTTCTACATCTGTAGTAACTACATCTTCAACACACTAATATGCATACACACACTCCTTAACACAAAAAGTACAGACAAAACGCATGAGTAAAATCACATACTGGACAGTTGTCTATAACCTGAGAAAATACTCTCACCCAGTTAGTTTACTTTCATATAAATCTGCTGATCAGATTCTTCTTGAAAAAACGCTGTTTAAACTTGGAAAAAAAGGCAATAATGAAAGAAAGCTATGAGACAAGAAAGCTCATGTTACTTGATTTATACTTAATGTCAAAAGTAAAAAGG
>JAQNCA010000005.1:5569817-5580349 GCA_029783725.1 Acanthurus tractus | reverse complement strand
TTAACAATGGAGTGACTATGCGCATTTGCTTGAGTTTTTCTTACTTTAGATTTAGTGAAGTAAATTTTCAATAAATCAAACAGCCCCCCCCCCCCCAAACATTTTTAGAAATCAATACAGCTGATCAGTCACAGATTAGTCGCACTAGTCATGAATCATATTTTTGTCATGTAACACAATACAACAATACTGTGCTGATAAAATCCTTTGACAGAGCCGGGGGGCTGGGGGGTTGGAAGGAGCTAAGAAGAAAATGAGCAACACATTTCTGTAAGCTAAGGTCTGAGAGTTTGTCGGAGAGCATAATTACTCAGCAAAACGGGTAAAAGGATTTCACTTTCACAGCTTCAGCCTGTGGGTCTTTGGTTACTGCCTGAGCAAGGCACTGTGAACCTGCCAGGCCTCAGTGTTTCTCTCTCTCTCTCTCTCTCTCGTTGTGCTGTACATACAGCCTCATAACACACTCCCACATTCAGACTGGAAAACCATCCTCGCGTAGGGAGGCTGCTGAAGGCTCAGGGACCGTCATTAAAGCACCAATGTAAACTCTTAATGATGTAGCAGAGAAAAACATCCATTACACTGAGGAGTTTGCCTCAAAAGCACTCTGGATGAAGTTTACTGGAAAAAACTGCACATGTATCAAATTTAAGTTCATGAACACAACAAACAGGGAGGGTTGCGTTGGTTACCAAAGCTCCATAACTTTAATAAAAGAGAAATTTCGACCCTAATAAAATCTCCACATAAACCTAACAAAGTCACTTTCATAAGTAGACTTAATCTCTATTGGTTTTATTTTTAGTTAACAGGATATTTTTGTCATGCAGAAGTGAACTTTTCTTCCTCTGTCAGTGACGTTTCTGTAAAATGAAGGACAGCTCACATGCCATTTTCACATTATTACCTCTTTTGTAGCTTGTGCTAATTGAATCTGAACTGATTTTACAGCTTATCTTGAAAAGCAGAGTGTAGAATGCAAAGCTGACCATCACATACTGCTTTACCTGAGTAAATCCAGCAGAATGAAGAACTTACATTGTCATAATTCCACTAAATTTTGCATCATTCACCCTTAAATGCATGTGCAATACGAGGAGACATGTACTGTGCCAACACCAACATGAATGACACAAAAACATTCATGTCAAAGTGGCCCAAGCTGCAGTTGCTTAACCATCTTGATCTATTTAACCTACATTCTTCATTTCTTTTCTTTATGCAGCCTAGTTACCACTCGCAGAGTAAATATTGTCATTTTTCGAACAAAGCAACTGCTCAGAAGAAGTAACAATGCTACTGTATTATGATGGAAAATGTTGGCCCATCTGGGTGACAAATTTCCCACTTCCCACTTGTCTACCTGCAGCTGAGGCATAAATCTGTCTTCAGCTCACATCTGGTGATCTGAATACAATGCACTTTTATTATCTGCACCATGCGTTTTGTTTTGGTTTTTTGTCAGTGCATTTATCCATCCATCTCTGTCTGTCCGTCCACAGCTAATCTTGTATAGGAGTTATCATCCTAATATATGTTTGAGAAGAACCTATTTTACTGACTCCTTTTGTTTGTAAATGCCATGCTGACTCGTTTTCTCTCTATTTTTAAATATTGTCAATTAATAGTCACATTGCAATGATATACATCTAGATGAAAATTTGCAAAGTTTTCCTTTAAGCATGCAATATGTAACATTTTTACATTAAAACGTCCAGAAATGACATCTGTGATCTTACTCAAGGTAAAGGTGCGTTTTTATTTTCTCCTGTCACTAACTCCTGGGGCAACACCAGTTAGGAGCATTTGCATACAGCTAGACATATGTGAAAGCTTATCCTCTACTAATCCATACGACACCAAAAAAACTTTATTCAAAAATTGTGTTAGTCCACACTGGTTGCAACTGGCAACCGTGGTGGCATTGCAGTGAGTGATTCACCATCTGTTACCTCAGATATTTCTCCTTCCTGTGTGACAGACACACATGGCAGAGATCTGCACTCCGCCGAGTTAACTCTTCTTTTGAGCTGAGCTGGTTTGGAGCCGCACACGAACTCTTCAACCAATGAGCACGGAAAGGAGTCTGAGAAGAGATGCACTATTGAGAGCATCACAAAGAACAGCTGTGATGTACGGCCTTGAAACCTGTGGATTACGACTCTGTTGCTATAAGAACAGGTCTGTCAGAGTGACAACTTAATGAGCCATTATTAAAGAGTGTTTCGTCGCGTGCTAACAATGAGCTGTGATGGTTTGTCAGCTTTTCAAAGCCTCGGGCCTTTCGTGCGCATGACATGTGCATGTTCACATGTTTGTTTGTGTATATACATATGAGTGTGGGGCTGATAGATCATATGGACTTTAGCCTGTACTACACAGGAACAGTATAAGGAATGTCACATATCAGAGAAGAAAAATACAGGGGAAAAAAAAACAAAAATGGAGGAGAGCGAAGCAGAAGAGAAGAGTTTGGTAGCATCACAGATCCACAACCATGCATCAGTCTACTTGGCCTTCAAATGAAGTTCATATTCTATGCAGGCCAAAAAATACCAACTAAACTCAAGAGGCAGCGCATTTAGATGAAATGACCTCATCCTCTTTGGCATGCTGCTGCATAAGAAATAACTGGAATAGTGAACTGCACACACATAAACATGCACACACAAGCACACACACATACACTACAAAGTGTGACCTTCAGGTTTGATCATCTGCAATGCAGTGATTAGTTTTATTGGTGTGGAAGCAGACTGCATTGATAAGACGTTTCCCTTGCTCACATGGAGTTCACATCATCATTTCCCTCAGTGACAGCTTCACTGATTTTGTTTATTGATTTTGTATATTTGTGTTTTCCGCGGTGTAATCATGAGGGTCGCCCTCAATGATTCCTTCCGATATCTAAATAAAAACTAAATTAAATTGAATATGTGCTTCTTCTATACATCCCAAACTTTTCATGTCAATCATAGTCATGCTGTGAATCAATAAAGTAAACTAATATCAACCAAAAAGTTTCATATTTAGCCCGTCTACTATCACAGGACCCATACAGTTGGTTCATATAAAATGGCAGAATGTGTAATAATTGTATAATCATGTAAATTTTATCTAATAGATCGCTAAGCTCTCTGTTGAGACTCACCATGCTCTTCTTCAGCCTTTAGTACCTTGCGTACACGCCGCTCCACAATCTTTATAAAAGAAGCTGTCTCCATATGTGGCTGCGAAGGCACTACACTTGATCAAACTCTCTGATGCTGAAATTCATATAATTTGGAGCAAACTGATCCTTTGCACAGCTGCTCAGGTTTTCACACCCATCGCGATGTCCCACCGAGCTTGACACAACCTTTTTAACCACCTAACCTCACACACGTACGCACATACCTCGCCTGTCACCCCGCCAGCGAAAACACTGCCAACCATCTTCCCAACCAGAATCTTTTCCAACATTCGGATAGCCATATCCCACAGATAGCGCTGACACCCTCTCAGCTGGCTGGATGTAACCTACCAGGAATGTCAAGTGCTGTCATGTCATGGCTAAATGGTGTTGGTGAAATAGCAACTTGTGTAACGCCTGTGTGGCAGCGAGTGAGACCGTGCATCAAGTCCCAACAGGAAGAAAAAAAAAAAGGTCTCTGGAAAACATTGTGTGGCATGTTTAGCTTGTTTGAACAGTTTCAGCCTCCACTTTGTCCCCTGGCGCTGCATCCTACTGGTCTCTGACACACCGTACCTGAGTGCTTCACTGTCTCTAGCCTAGTGTGTATAACTGAAAAAAAACTGGCCTTTCTGCGCAGAGAGAGCCAAAGCACTCAAAACCACAAACAGGTTACTTAGTCACAACCCACCCCATCAAACCTCTTCCTTTCTCTCCTTTGCTCTCTCCATTTCTGAGTAAAGGACAGCAGGCATGTTCGGGATGAAACAATCTTTAACGGAACTAGAAGTCAGAGATGTGCAAGAATCGACAAAAGCACTGAAACGAGGTTGTTATAAAAAACGTTGACAAATCTGTGTAAGAGAAGGAAAGAAAAGCAACAAAGTGTTAAACTTGTCTGGTGTGATGAATGAGACAGAAGCTCGGAGGCTAATGCCTTTCTTTTTTCTTTTTCCTTTTTCTTTTTTTTTTAACAACAAAACTGTTTGGAAGTGTTCCACTGCTCCAAAACAATGTACACACACACAAAAAAAATGAATGCATGGGGGGGGTGGATGGGTTGGGGGGGGTGCATAGAGAGAGCAGGGGGAAGACAGAGGCAGCAGCAGCAGCACAATACTGCCTGCTGCACTGCAGCAAAAATCTACACAGCATACCATAGCCACCACACAACCTCCAGCACTGCACAGAACAGAGAGCCCTGCACGGAGGGAGAGGAGTGATAGAGACAGAGTGAGGTAGACAGTGTGTGTGTGTGTGCGTGTGTGTGTGTGTGTGTGCGTGCGTGCGTGTGGGTGCATGTGTGTGTCTGTGTGTGTGTGCATGAGAGTGTGTGTGCGTGTGTGATAGAGAGTGTATGAGTAAAACTGGAAAACACAAGACAACTGAATGACAACAGAAAAAAAGCAAAATTTTATTTTTTGTTCTTTTTTTTTCTTTGACATTCAACAACTTACATGAATCAGTGACACATCATTCAAAAACAGAGACGGCTTTGTGTCTGAAAAAAAAAATGTTCATAAAACACAGTTAAACAAAGCGAGAGAGTCCCAACTGTTACAAAGCTCTGTGTTCATAAGAGCTGGTGATTTAAAGTGGGCATTCAGACTGAAAACAGTCCTGCATGAAAAGACAAGACATGTACTGATGAGACAACGCTACATTATTCAGAAAGTCCAGCATTTGAGGGCATATTAGATGTAAAAACACTGCACAGTTGTTTGAAATGTTATGAGGGAGGATCTCATTGCTCTGGTAAGTCATCACAGCCGAACTCATTTCAGGTTGCATTGCAATGAATGCAAGGTAAACAGTTAAAACATGGCGTTAAAAAGATATTTGCCAGCATAGCATTCTCATACTGGCAAGAGATGAGCCAGGTTCAACTTTCTTTTTTTTTTTTTGCAGGAGGCCCCCCCTCTGCATCAAATAACTGGCCTTTTTCAAATGAATTAAGGGGTTGCGTTTGTTCATGCAGGGTTTTAATCTTTCTGAACAGCATTTGTCCCGGAATCTGGACCAAAAACATTACTGCAACAAAAAAAAGAGATTCAGTCAGTTGCTGAACCTCTACCATGAAAACTCATTGTGAACTTTAAAAGCTATTTGACACCAAAACACAAGGTTGCTAATAATCGTTAGCATCTTTTGTTTATTGAGAAACTGATGATTGACGTATATGGAGGAGGCCATCCCTCTTTCTTCTCCTCTGTGTTGAGCTGCTCATGTGTGGCATCAATTAAAAAAGACAGCAGGTAGCACCGTTAATGAGCTGAAGAGTGCAATAATTTCATTAATCCAGGAAAAATAAATTTCATTGGGTGGCATTGATAGATGTGGAAAAAAAAAACTCTAATCATCAGTTTCCAAAATAGTGTCATAGTGCCATAACAAGAGGCATCAACCTGTCTGCTAACAGGACTTAATGTTAGTCTTAGATGTTTTTGGATAACCAATAATAACTAACTATCTGCACAAACAAGTAGACAATTAAAGGTTGATATTGGGCAGGTAGATTTCTGACCCATTTGCCTGATCGGGAAAGTGAAACAACATCAACACTGAACTCAGTGCTGAGTGGCCGGAAACAGAAACACTGACAGACTGAAATATGGGGCCAATGAGAAGGCAACAACAAGGGGTTCAGACAAAGCAACGCTGCTACACTGCAGCCTGTAAAAGAAAATAAGTACAGAGTTCTCTACCAAAATAAAACATAAATCCTGAGAACTCAACACACTCCCAAACCAAAACTAAGTTCTGTATTTACTGAAGGAAAAAAATAACAACATTGCCATAAAAGCAGCTAAATAAAGTATGTCAGAGCAGGAAAAAAAAAAACCCTGTAAAATTACATATGAAACACTACTAAACTCCTCACATAACTGACTATTCTTTTGATTTTTTTTAATCTCTTTTCTACTAAAGTTCTCACCATCAGTTTTCCAGTCAGCGTGTAAATCACATGAGATCATATGAGCTACGAGAGAGACGAAGAGAGATTATCCTGCTCAGCTTATCCCATCAGCAAGGAGCACAGTCAAATGATGGACAACAGTAATAAATGAGCTGCAGGGCCAACAGTGAGTCATGAAATCATATCAGCAATCAATCATAATCAAATCATTAAAATGTTCTCCCAGCACAGGAAAGAAGCACACCCAGCTGACCTCGCTCTTCGCCTCCCCTCCACCAGTCCTTGCTGCTCAAAAACACTACAGCAGCAAGCCATCACTTCAGCTGTGCGCCTCTGGCTGTAGGATTTGTAGTAGCACTGCTGTGCCTCAATAGTACAAACACACACACACAATCCAGTATGTTCAGTGTGGTGTGTTTGATAAAGGTTAAATATGCTGCACGTCCGTCATAAGAACCACAGGTAACAGGATCTAACCTTCCTGTCGTGCAGCACAGTAACATGTTAACGTGACTGGATCATATTCTGCTCTTAGGAAACAAGGTTACTAATTAAACTCATCCAGTATACCATGTCTGCCCTTAAAGCCTTCAGGTCTTTGGTATTTAGCTGTTCTTACATGAGGTAAAACACCGACAGGTTTAATTAGTTTATGAAAAACAAAATGTTTTGCCTGTTTAAAAAAGAAAAAAGGCTGATTGGAAATTAATCAGTCTAACAAATGTTTATTCCTGGTTGTACCATTTCCCTGCACTGACGCATTTTTACCATTATTCGGTTTCCGTAATCCACTTCAGTGGTTTGCCAGATTCATTTTGTGCAGTATGTTTGTGTTCTATTAGATTTATTTCATTTCATCTGCATCTGTATTTTTTTTCCCCGCATCTTTTGCTTTGTATTTCCATCAAGTCCCATCAGGCATGAAGTTAGCCGACTGTTCTCCTCCTGTGTGCCTGCTGTGCACCACGACTGTTTATGACTGCCTGCTCAAAAAGGGTCATTCAATACCAGACTGAAAGTTTTGTCATTTGCTCGAGTGTTATTCTCTGAGTCAGAAGGGCTACAGCTCTGATAGGTCAACTTTAATCATGCAACAGTTTTGGTGATATTTCTATTTTGTTTCGTCTTGGAAAGAACTCAAACCTATCTGTCCCGTTCCAGGAGAAGATGTTGGAGTGTCCGAGTCCGGAGTGCGTTCACGCTTTTACTTTTACTTGCCTTTCAGTATTTTTACATGGACTGGTGTGACATCGTCATACATTTCTCAGGGAGCACAGGTACAGGCACTGTGTAGTCAAACTCTGCAGCGAGCGCAGCAAATAGTTTATACAGTTGATTGCAGCAAAGAGCTTTTCCTTGAATCAGAAATCTTAACAAATGTTGAACAGAAATGAAATCAGTGTGAAAATTTGCCTGTGCACCCCCTGTTGTTACTTTTCATCAATGAACCTTTTCAGTACAACACGCCTCCTTGCCTCAGCTGACCACTTGAGACCCCCGGCAGACAATCATACCCGTGCAGTTAATGTTGACTTGTATGCTGAAATTATAGCTCTCCGGGGTTTCTGTCAGCGGGAGCTAAACACTCCCTTTATATACATCTCCACTATAATCATGTCGGCTTTCAATCTAAAGAGGAAATGTCAGTGGGTGAGAGGATTATTTAGGAGTTATTACTACAGGGCAAATGGTGTCACTGTTGAATAAAGGAGAAGGGCTGAACCAAGAGCGCACAACAAAGACGTGAAGAATAACAGCTCAGACATCCTCACCAGTAAAAATACAGTGTAGTACAGAAAATTCTTTAACGTTTCAGCAAGGTTGGACCAAAAAACACAGTACAGCTAAATAAACAAGATCATGGAAAATTTAGAACTATAGCAAAACAGTAAAAGGTACGACTCTAAAGGCATCTTTATTACTATTTTGAGAGTGCACCATGCTCATGTACCAGAACACACACAATCTTGTGCATGCTAAATGCTAAAATGCTGGATCTTTATTTTTGGGTCTTAAAGCAGTGATTTCTACATTGCCATGCTTATGAAAGTCCAATTTTAGTGAGGTTTTTCTGCAGTTTAGTGGTTTAGACTGCAGATCTTCTTTCAATCTTTTTTTTTAAACTGTCCTGTTCAAAACAGAGTTTTCAGGGATGTAATGCCTTTACCGGGAAAGTCTGGAGCTAAAATCACAACATCACATCCTGACTAAACACTGTTTCAGTAGTTTCTAAATTCAACCTCTCATTGAGCATTTTATTGCCCGAAAAATTGAAGTGTGTTCTTGTATTTAATTTCCAAGACAATTACTATGAACCACAGCTCTTATTGGAAATCAAAACTTTTATGATTTTAATTGAGGTAAATAATGTAAGAGCAGCAGAAGATCTACATTTTGCTTTGAATTTTTTTACAAGAATAACAGTGCAAGTACTTGCAGCATTAAAGCTTCTTTCCAAATCAATTAAATCCACCAAAGCTAACTATTATTATTTTAGCTTTTTAGCTGTAATTGCCCCAATAAGAAACCTTCTATGCCATTTAATTCTCTCTGTCCTGTTGCTATGACACATCTAAACTAGGCAATGATGCAAGGTTGGTCTTTAAGTTAGCAAATTTTTCAAATTTGAAGTTTTAAAGGTTGTCTTACTGGAACTGAACTCAGAGGCTCCAGCTTCACTTCAGCTCTCAGAGGCTGTTCAAGACACTAACAGCCACTGACAGACCACCGATCTTTACGATGACTTATTTTCTTTTTAATCAGATCAACAATTTATGAGGATGTGGTCACATCCAAGGCGGGGTACAACTGTCACTGATTTCACCAGCACTCTCCATATTAAGGTGCCAACACATGGCAGATCAGTTACAGTGGCACCAATCAGTGCTAATAAGATTTTTTTTTAATTACACCCCCTTCAAAATGTTCTCATTTGCTTTCCAAGTCTTAATATTCAGTGTACACAGAGGCATTTCTTTTGGTACTAGCGATGAACTTGAGATGCACATGCATCTGTGTCGGCTCTGCTGTACAACTGTGTACAACTGTTAAAACTTCTGGTCCAGCACATCAATAATCTCATGGTCTAACTGCATTATTCTCTCTCTCGCTCCCTCTCTTCATCTCTCTCTCTCTCTCTCTCTCTCTCTCATCTCTTTGTCACTTTATTATAAATCACAGCACAGTGCATCAGCCCTGCACAGGAGCTCAGCAGCTCCAGGACAATCACAGCAGATCCACAGCAGTTATCATGTGTCCTTTCCTCTGGGAACCCGGAGGAAACCGTGTGCTAAGACGTGTCATGTGTCGGAGGAAAAACAGGCTTACAGTGGTGTCACACCTCTTGCTCCTCACATAAAGCCACGCCTTCATGGGCAGAAGTAGGGGTTATGTTGCACAGCTTCTACTATTAAGGGCAGAGGATGAGCCAAATTACAAGATGATTTATGGAACCTCAATAAGACGAAGGGCAGAAGTGGGGAAATGCACAACCTAAATCCTGCTGCGATCACTATTTTGAGATACACCTCAATTTCCCAGGGTTTCTGCATGTCCTCCGTGAGGCCTGTTGTAAACTAGTGAGGTCAAATGATATCAGGAGGACCTTGAAATGAATGTTGTGTATTAAATTATATTTTTTAAGTTTCAACTTGCACGTGTATCTACAGTTTTAAGATAAGAGTTTTTAAAATATTACATGCACATGAATGCATCTACAGTTTAAGGTCCAGTAAGTATAGTTATGTTTATATTACATGAACACTTGTATACTGTCTGTCTAAGATACAAAGAAAAAACTTGCTCACACAGTAATTTTCCAATCATAGTTTAGCAGCGCTATACAAGCACATTAAATAAGTACAAGCACACTTTCTTGGTCGATCACTAATATGGAAATCATACTTTTTTCTAGGGCTTGGCTTAGCTTCAGCATATAATAAGCCAGCAAATGCATGGATGTGTTACATAAACTGAACTTTCAAGTGTTTCTTTCTGACATTTTTTAGTATGATTGCTTTGATTATGACTTTAACACAGAGAAAAGCTTTAAAAAACTGAAATAAAAAATGTAAAACACTACTTTTCAAAGCTCCCTGACTTTGCCAAATCGGCATCATTCACAGTAATCACATTGTAATGCTGAATCAGACACATGGTGTTCCTCACAGCAACATTTCACACCACAGGTAGCAAACTGTATCTATCGCTCAAATCACAGAGCAATCAGCTAATCGTCTCTCCTCAATCACATTTCCACTTGTGGTTCCTTCTGAGCAGATTTCTTTGGCCTTTAACAGGGTTGCAACACATTTCAGCATTTTTTTGTGCTTTATAACAAATTCATTTACAAAACATTTTTGTAAAAAAAAAAAAAAAAACCTTTTTAGCGGTTTTTGGTGGAGGAGGTGGGTGCATCACATGGTTTACCAAAGCTACCTTTTG
>JAQNCA010000005.1:5557594-5568948 GCA_029783725.1 Acanthurus tractus | reverse complement strand
GTTTTTGGTGGAGGAGGTGGATGCATCACATGGTTTACCAAAGCTACCTTTTGAAATGGTTACCAGGACTACCACAGTTTATTTGAAAGGATAATATTATCACTAATGTCTTCAATCTACTAAGTGCAAACTACAGCACATGTAGCCTTCTTGAGGAGTCATTAGGTATAAAAATAAGTACATCCTCCATGCTTTGCTTCTATTAGGAAAGAGTGACAATTTTACTGCAACACTGATTCCATGAGCTGAGAAAAAAAATGATCACAATTGTTAACTTGGCTTTTAAGACCAGACAAATAAATCAAAGACCTGATGACCAGGTCAAGAAGCAAGCTATAAACACAATAATGACGTATTACTTACTTACTTACTTACTTTTCAGCTGATATGGCTATTATTTTTAACAAACCAGCAGACACGGACAAACATTGGCATAAATTTGAAGTTGTGTTTGGTAACTTGCAAAACAAAAGGTCTAATATTCTCTCCTCCTTTAGCTCTGGTTTGGTCTCTACCAAATCCTGAGGGGAAAATCTGGCTGCTAAATGCTCCACTGTGTCCACCACCTAGTTGCTAAGTGTGTCTGTGTGCTGTTTGGTGCTGAGCGGTACAGTGTGCATTTTTAGAGTCTCTTGCAGGAGACAGCTGCCTGCTGTGACTGGAAATGATGCTAATGAGAGCAGTGACATTGAACCAAAACAGGAAAGTTTGTGGGCTGCATATTCCAAACAAAAAGATGCAGAAACTCTCCGTGGAGCCGAGAGAACCAGCAGGGTCAGGTGGTAATCATCCATGAGTTCATTAAGTCACACCTTCATATTGTCATTTAATCCAAAGTTGATAAATAAAAATATCGAGCATTGCAGCTTTAAATTCAATGATATGACTTACAGTTCTGTGCTGAAAAGAGAGAGCATAATGGCACTGTTTTTATTACATGACTCAGTGATGTCTGCTTTCGAAATGGCATGATAAAAAAGGTGTCAGTCTAAGGCATCAGTGCATTTTCATTTCGCATGCACACCTACTCTAATAAACTTCTTATTATAAATGTACAACAGCAGAGTATCAGACAAACAAAAGATGTTATCTATCCCCGAACCTATGAGAGAGCTGATCCATTTCACAGTGTCTGCCCTTCAAGTGAACTCCCATCAGACCAAACCCAGAGGGAAAAGAGAGCAGCGGAAAACATCCACCTGCAGATCCAGTGGCCAGAGTCAATGTAAAGGCATCCAGCCACAGGACCACATGTCCCATCATTCCTCCGAACTCTGCAAATAGGACCATCTGGAAGAACACAGAGCATCCTGATGCTTCATATAAATTCAGATCTATTTTCTCCAGACATTAACCCTTCCATTCTATATTCACTTTCTCTTCTCGCCTTCGTTTTCCATCTCTCTCTGCAGAAACACTGTAAGTTGAATACATTTGCCCTCTCGTCTGAGCTGATTTGTATGTAAACTTGATTGTCTCTCAGGGGGAGGTAGAATGGCAGCCGGGGGACTTGAATCTCATCACACCTGCAGGTCATATTTCTCAAGAGTAGGACAGAGACAGCCAAAATTAATTCACTGAGCAAACTAATGATGCCACTGCCATTATCGCACCCAAAATGATGAGAGTAAAACAGTGTTTCTTGTTGACCCGTGACATAGACACCGCAGCTACACGTGACTTCACATTTCTCTCTCCAAATCTTATAAAAGCCCGACAGTTATCACAGCATCTCTGTGAAAAAGCTGTCAGTGAAAATATTAAGCTTCATAATGATTCCAGCCACCTTACAATTACTAACTATTAACCTCCTTTTCTGCATCCAATAGCATAGCTGAGAGTGTGTGCACTCTCAGCTATTTTTAGGTTCATCGATGTGACACATGGTTGGAAGGAGCACTGTTTTTAGAATGGCACTTGTAAGAGTGTGAGGATTTGCTGAAGTTGTTAACTGTAAAACCTGCTTTTTTTAAATCATAGCTGTGATTAACCAGTGCCTGCAAAAGCTGTGTGTATTATCAGAAAAGCTGCTGCAGTTCAGCCATTTACAAACTTAACTGCAATGTTGTCGTATGAAACCAAGCAACATGCCACAGTGGTTGGAGGAGGATATTTTTAGCCAACCCTGCTGTTATTCTAATTGTAGGAGTTCTTGTTTGAATCTTTCCCATCCCCTTTAATTACACTGCCGCTTCTTTGTTAACACAAACTCAACTAGCGTGGGTATGTCAGACAAATGAATCAAGCATCGTTTAACAATATAAAAATCCTGGCCTCTTTTGAATTCTCAAACAGGCACGATTTTGAGAAAAAGCAGAATTTGAGACATATTGCTGTGGCTCTGAGGTGGGAATTAGATGGAGAACTACACCAGCAGCATAATCTGAGTCATTAAAATGCATCTGACAATCCAGATTACACTATGAAAGTCTCTGCTCAGCAAAAAAAAAAAAAAAACAGTGCAGAGCGAGAAGAATATTTTCCACTGAGAAATTCATAAACTTGATATGACAGCAAACATCAGCTAGACACACAAACACGCACCTTAGCAATCAATATGGTGATGTAGTTGTTGTTCTTTAGGGAATTAACAGCCTAGTCATGAACCTGTCAACTATAGTTTAAGGACATATACCTGCAAGCCTGCTCTTTATGAGCAGGGTTTGTCGGTTGCAGTTTGTAAACATAACATTCAATGTTGGCCCCGTCTTTTAATCCGATGGTTCCTCTTGGATTTGTTGCTTATTGTCTGGCACCTGGTGGCTAAGATAAGGGAGTTACTACATGGTTGCCATTTTATTTGTCTTTTGTTAATTCATCGGTTCATTTGATGAGATACAATAAATTTACATACACTGATTTTTTTTTTTGATAACTTTTCATAAATCAAAAAAATATTTTAACACTCAGAGCTCTCCAGTTTTAGTGATGGGAAAAGGCTGTGGTCTTCCAGTACTCAATACAGGTGATCATGACAAGGACTCAAATGAATTAGCGTCCGGAAACACAGCTTCATGAGCGTCAGGTCAAGCTATATGGCTGAAGCTCCACTACAAGCATGTAGCAAACAAGAGCAGTAGCCTTGCATTGCCGAAGCTTCAGTTCGGCCTCCTGGCTCTGTCACAAACCATAAAGTTGAGTTTCACTTGATAGGCTATGAACCATCGTCACGTGGACGCCTGGGTGTCCTGTGACCCGTGCTGTCACTCGGCTGTCACTGACCTGCTGCCGTGCTACTCTGAGGAAGCCACCTACTGACTTTACACATCCACTGCAATTCTGCTCTTTCAGCGACCCGACCGCACGTCTCCCACATTTACAGCATTCAACGCTTTACGAAACTGCAAAGTCAAAGAAATGCCAGCGAGCACCAATCACGTGTCTGCCTGAATTACTCACGGCAATTCACGTCATAACTTCTTCCTCCAACAATTATAACAAAATGCCCTCATTAGCCCCGGGTCATGATCCACACACTGATGTTCTAAGAAAGTTTTTTAGATGACAACTGTGGTCATCTGTATAGTCATGAATGCTTCACGGGCTTGAGGGTGTATCTCCAAGCCTTCCACTCAGCTAGTTCATTACTTTATTAACTTAATGAAGTATGGTTGCTCAGACGCATGTACTGATACTGGGACATGAGAGTGAACATTAGAGGTTGGCCAGAAATGCCAGATGAACTGGGGCACCAAGCTACCATATAGATTAAAAAAATTAGTGGAAATCACTGACACAGCTGAAAGGACATTAACTGGTCAGTGACTAGAAAACATGGCAAGACTTAAGGCTAAAGCAAATGTCTGAACAGTCTAAACATGATTGAAAGTAAATAGCCTTATGTACACTGAGAAAGTGATGTGCTGCAACTTTGACCCAGCTTGTTTATTTGCAGCGAAATGCAACATCTCTTTGTGGCTTATCTTATCCAAAGCTTCATGACGTAGAAGTGACAGCTCCTGAAGTGTGGATGACACCAAAAGGAGGAGATGATTTAAACCATGAAATGTCAATGCCATGCACAACTCATTAAGCAAAGCTGCATTCATGGCATCTGGCTTCCACACAAAGCTGTGTGTCTATTTCAACAAATACTCCATATGTATTTGGCTTATTTTTTAATCAAAGCGGCTGAGACAAATTGATTACCACTTAGCTTGAAAAAACAGGGCAAACAATTTAATTCGCTCATTTTCTGTAGATTGAGGCATTTTACAATGTGAAAAATGCATTCACTCGAAATATAATAGAGAGGATGGTGAATGGGCAAACAACTCAAAACATAAACATCGAAAAGTGTCATATTTTTATCCTTGTTGATATCTCTATGATCTTGAAAAAACAGGACAAGAGAAAACTGACAAGTAACATTAACCCATAACAGGCAAAGAGCAGGTGCCATCTATAAAAGCAATGGAAAGGAAAGGGCAAAGGGGTAAAGAGTAAGACAATGTTATACTCAAGTAAAAGTACTGTTACTGGTTAAAGAAGTTTGACCAAGTCAGTCAAATAAAATTTACTTTCACTGTATGATGCTTAGTCGGCCTGCACGATTCAGGAAAAAATATGAATCTCGATTTTTTTTAGCTTTGAATTGAAATCACGATTTTCTACCACGTTTTTTCTTATTCTCGTCGCTACTACCTGGGTTTTCAGCAACATCCATTTTGCGTTCATTTATTCACCGAGTTTTCCTTGCGATCAACGTTATTTCGGCAACGCCGCAGTCCCTCCTCAGAAACTTTCAGCTATTTGATTCTGAGTGCCGTGGATCACGTGACCAAAAGGCGCTTTGTCATTGGATAAGGGAAAAGCCTTGGAGCGCTTGTTTACAACTCTGACACATGCCGCCGGCTCTTGGGAAAAAAAATCAATATAATTAAGAAATGAAATCGCATGTAGGGGTGAATTCACATCGAGGTTCTAAAACGATTAATCGTACAGGCTAATGTTTAGCTTCATTTTGGTGAATATACTCTCTGTTTTTTTTTTAAATAATAATAATTACAGGCTGTAAGTGCAATAAAAGTCAATTCAACAATACTATTGGACCAATATTACAGCCCTGATGTCAAACTGACAATAAAATTTTGTTTTATGGACAGATTTTGCCATTTGTGCATAACACTGATTATCAATAATGAATATACAATGGAAACAAGTATGTAAACCTAGCTATGGTCACTACAGCAGGTACAACAGGCTACATAAATTCAAAATATGCCACATTCACAGCAGAACAATACATCAACTAGGCAGACAACACAGAAATGTATCAATAATAAACTTCACCACAACTGCAGCCAAAAACACATATATTAAATACAGATGCATGCACAACTCTACATTGCAGGGCAGTGCAGTGGTCGTTGATGTCCCTCTCTGTAGTGTTTTTTGTGGCCTGCTCAGTTTGGTCTGAATGTCATTCACTCAAGATTGTGTGCCACATCTTTGACAGACTGCACATGGTTTAACTTCTTCGACCATTCTTAGTTTATACTGTGACCCTTCAACCTAATTTCTCTGCTCCAACATTACAAAAACTGTCAGACAAAGCAGACTGACCTCACACACACATTACTGAAGGTATATATTCATGAGCAATGCAGCAAATGTAGAGATCACTGCTGAAAGATCCACCATCAGCATTTAGCATTGAGTCATATCCAGCACGCACACACTGGTCACACAACATCTTCAGTGTGTTTGATTTGGGTCGCTTTGAGTGCTCACCAGGTGGTGCATCCTGCAGCCATCAACACGCCAGCTGCTTCAGATCGACAGGTAAACGGGGAGACAGGTAAACAAAATCATCTGCAGCTTCTGATTTGACATTTGACATCTGTTTGCTTTTACTTTGTAATCGATTTGAAATGTAGCAAAGTGCAAAAGCTGTATGAGGTCCAGCCACTCAGCAGCAATCTTCACAAAGCCACTGGCCACTTATTTCATGCTAACAAGACCAGGTCCTTCTCTAAACAAATGTGCCATACCTCTTATTTCTATGGTCATCTGGACACACAGAATACAGAATAAGCAGTAAAACTTTTACAGTTGATGCAGTTGCAGTTTGGTGATTTTACCTAAAAATCACTTTTAAATGCATTTATTCACACTATCCATATCTCTACTACACACGTGAAAGGGTTTAAAACGCTAACTCTGTCCTTTCGGAAGATGGGGCTAAGTAGGTGTTACACAAATCTTCTTAAACTCTGGCATGACTATTCTATTTAAAGAATTGTTTATCTCCTCTTTTTAACATCTCTGCTAAACTGATACTTTAAAAAAAATACCCAAAAAGTACACATACAATAAAAACTTATTTGTTAAAGTGACAACAGTAAATATATTTCATTACTTCCATGAACTGAGACAGAGATACAGATAGCAATGTAAGACAGATGTTTCTATGCTGGCGGTCTTATTGATACAGCCTGGTTGGCTTAATCTGCTCGTGTTCTCTCAGGTATGTTGTGTTACTAAAAATACAGCCCACGAGCTGAAGCATGATATCTAGGCCTTTGTTGCTCAGGTCTAATGAGTACTACACTGGAAACACCTGCCTCTGTTGACAGAGGACCACACAGAGAATTCTCCGTCCTTCTTCAACAAGAGTGCTAGAAAATCTCTAAATTTGTTTAAGGCACCTCTGTAGCTGAGAGCAATCTGTTGTGTGATTTGTTTGATAATGTACATTCAATGAGTTAGCAGTTTTTGGTTAAAAAAAAAGAAAAAAAAACAGTGCTGCAGCCTACTGACACAGTCTGCATCTTGGCATACGTAATTTCCCAGTAAACTGTTGGCTTTATCTGCTGTTTCAGCATATCTCTGATGGTTGTGCCCACACCATCAGTTTATGTTAACTCAATAGTGAGTCCCCACAAGGCAAATGTGGGCTACTCTCACTTTGAAAGGCACAGGGTTTCAAATCTCAGACACTTGACAGTGAGTCTCAGCTTTGATCGATTGGCTGAATTGTGTTGAGCACCAGTTAGGGAAGTGTCTTACTGCGGCTTTTCCACTGAGCAGCGATCAGTCAGTTATCACCCAAAAGCCTACTGATGCTGAGTCCCAGATTCTGCCTTTCACATGATCAGCATTTTTACATTTCAAACCTTTTGCACGGATACATTTGTATTTTTCTGCCATTCACTTATTGCAAATAAAAATACAAACCAAACTTTTTCACAGGTTGTATAACAACCTTGGCCACTGTGTGCTACGCTGATATTTTTTTTACCTTTTCAAAGATGTAAAGATGCTCCTTGCACCAAATAAATATGACAGCTGGTGCCCTGTTTTGTCAATATGTCCTACCTAATCAAATGTGCTACCACTAGTCAATAGGTGAGTTAAGGTTGGAATTTGCGAAAGTCTTGCATAGCCAGCTCCATGTCTACAGCGCTGTGTTAGCACTGGAGAAACTTATGGCTGAATAAATTACTACCCTGCTATCTGGAAAAAATATGTTCTGATTTGTTTGTATTCCTTTGAATCAATCACACTCATTTAGGGCGGCGCTACGCCAAGATGCAGCGATGGTGCCCTTGACTTAATGCTGCAGAAATAAGGCTGAAAACCCAGTTATTAGTTTGCGTTGCTGAACTTCTTGTTTTCAGAGCAATGGGGTTTTCAATTAGATGCCTGAAATGAGGTCTGTAGTCGATAGAAGCTTTAGATACTTTCAGGTTTTTTTTCTATGGCATGAAATACTTCAGTATATATCCCACTCTTGATTTTAGAGGCCTCTAAGCATTTTAAAAAGACGGTTGCTCACAAGTGACTTAGTTAGACAATAGGGGTGGTCAGGAACATTCAACATCATCATGTCAAGCACGTTAACTAATCTGCAAATAAGTTCTCCTTACAGCCTTGTTTGTATAGCCTACTCCGGTTCTTACAAACTATTCTAACTCAAACTTTTCAACTTGTTGATTTATCAGATTATCATGTGTTTATCACCTGCATCTTGGCCTACATCATTTCCCAGTAAAATGTTGGCCTTATCTGCTACCTCAGCACATGATGATGAAGTCATGCAAACATTTTGTAGTTTGCGTTTGGTCAAAGAAAACCAGGACGATGCTAACTTGCAGGTTGGCTTACAAAACACATCATCCCTGCAGCACTTTAAAATATATAGCGGGAGGGATTAGAATATCAACTGATATAGTCGCCCAGGGTTATGCTCACAGTCTACATTAAATGAGTCAGACTAGGACAGGAAAAGTGCTAATAGTCTAACCCACACTCACATTTTTCAACAACACAGCATAAATAGTGAGAAAACTGAAAATAACATGGCTCATTGCTTCAGAAAATATGCACAAAGGCAAGTTGTATGAAATTCTAAAAAATATAAACTAGAAGTGATATTTATTTTGAAATATTCAATAGAAATTTCAAACCTTTTTAAATATGAATAAAGTAGAATTAATGAATAAACTGTTTCTCTTCAGTGGTGCCTCTATATGCCATGATTGTAGGCCACATGCCATTTCCTGCAATGTACATTTGAAACAGTAAAATGTCTAGCTTAGTTAATCACTTTAAACCTCTTTATTTTGTGGCCCTGTTAATATATTTTATTTGGACGAAGTCTTAGAAAATCTAGATATGCCTGGATATTAGTGGTAAGTTATTTGAAACGACCTGTGAGGGTTTTTCCAAAGTTGAGCTAGCTTGTGTAGCAACTAGCCTCTGGGGACAAAAAAAAGCTACTTAACCTGAACACAATTATGGTTGCTACCTTTAAAAAAAGGACACAAACTGAGAATAACTATGTCTTTTGAACTGTAAAAAAAAAAAAAAAAAAAACCTAGCTTAACCTGTGAAAGGGGACAGAATGGTTGAATGTTTGACAATGTTATCGTCATTGCTCCTGCAGTGTCAGCAAGGCAAAACAGTCCCGCTACAGTATGATGATGATCTACTATACTGCAGCTGCAGTGTCGAGGAACTGTACTGCTGTTGAGCACATCATCTCCAAGCCCACAACATGAGGTAACAAGTAGCCCGCACTGCATGCTGTGCACCTGGGGCTTTTCTTCCATATCTACAACAGCCTGTTGAAATAAACATTTTTTTTTTTTCTGCTCACTGAAGCTTTGCATTGTTGCATTTAATTCCCTGCAAAAAAAAAAATAGGACTTGTGAGCTAACTAATGGCACACTGTCACTGAAGGCAGGGTTTGTGCATTGCTTTTGCACAAAGGGGGGAGAAAAAAAAAAAGTCCAGAGTCTGAATCGAAACGATGTCGACTGCTTAAGTGCGAGATTTGCATTATAGTGCAGTGGTGCCCAGCTCCTGGTCTGCATGCTCTCTTCGCACCTCAGCTGCCCTGGCTTCACTAACACACAATCAACTCAAGTGCTCTCTATACAAAATCACATTTCGCCAAAGCCCGAATGGTGAATATTGGCCTGCAACAGCCGAGAGATAGACATGAAAGACTGGTCTGTCTCCTCCGGCTGGCTTGCTGAAAACAGTGAGTAGCCCATTTAATCGAGAAGTGGTGTTGCAGAGGGGGAATGCTGCTGCAGTAAACCCGAGGATGGAATAATCTGGTTAGAGGGAATCACGCTGGACAGAATAACTGTGCCTGGAATTGAAGAATACTGGAAGAAGAAAAAAAATCAAGCCCGTGTGTGTGTGTGTGTGTGTGTGTGTGTGTGAGGGCTATTAAAAAAGTTAGGAGATCATGGTGCCGTGTTGATGCAGGGGGGCTTTTTGTGTGTCTGCGCGCTGCGCGTCCCCAAAATCTGGGGCTCGCCGATAGTAGATGCACAGAATAAGTTGTTCCCCCTCCCAGCGCCTCTGCATGATCCACTCGCTGCATAAATATGATTGCAGATCTATCACCATTACAACAAACAAATATATAACGCAGATCCACACAGACACACACACACACACACACTGTCTCATACTCTCACGCACGCACAACGCCGGTTCAAAGCGAAACGGAGGAGTAGGCATAATGGTGATGAGCTTACCACTTGGATTCTTGTTTTTCTTAAGACTCTTGCCACAAAGACACTGCAGCATATGCGTTCCTTTGCTGAAAATGTTCCAAAGAAACCACATTGATTTGGGCGAAGAGCAATCCAGTGGCTTAAACACCCAGATATAGATGAGATCCTTGCGGTTGCATAATAACACAATTGGATCAGTTCTCCAGGACAAGGCTACCAATTGTATCATAGAAAAATAGGTATATCCAAGTCATATGCGTTTTCATTCACGTGGCAAAATATTCAGACTTCGTAACAACGGTGTGTTTTCTTCTTCTGGCGTATAAAGGATGCCTCCTCAACTAGTCGATAATAGAAAATATACTCTATAAATTGCATGTGTCGCACCGGGAGGAGACGGGCCGCCAGTAAACAAACACAACTAACGTGAAAACAGTAAAACACGGTGGATTCCAGAGGAGAAAATCATTGCCTATTAGTTCATCACTCTGAGGAGAGGAGGGTGGATCTGCACAGCATCAAAAGCCAAGGGAGGATGCATCCTATGCACAGACTGCTGCAATGATAGTCCCAACAAAACACCACATTGCCGGATCAAGTCCAATTCGTTTCTCCTATAAACCCGCTTGGTTGGCGAGGTCAGATAACACCAACCTCAGTTTTCATTTCTTACAGCCCCACACTGCAACGTCTCTGAAATCCAGGCTTGAGCTCTTGGTGTGTGTGTGTGTGTGTCCGTGATTCCTGAAGTGTGCGTTTCTTCCCCTTTGTGGGCTATTTTCTTCAAGCCTTCTCAGCACCACGCCACTGACATCTCCAAAAAGTACGGTGCGCCTATACAAAACATTTGCATGAATTCCCTTCAACGTCGGACCTCTGTTGGAAATAGACAGGGAGGAGGGGTTAAATTGAAAGATTGGCTTTCCATTACGTAAACACGTGGTTTCTGCGCCGTCATTTCAGTGATGCTCTCGAAAATTTTTTATGATCCGACTGAGACTATTGTCCCGAGCCGTTTCAGCTTGAATTCTTGGTGATGACAGTGTCTATGAAGTAGATTTCCTGCAAGAGGGGCACGTGTGAGCGGCACGTACGATCACAGCCTTCATCTGTCCACCTTTTTCTACTTGACGTATCATTTTCTTCACCCACAGTTCCTTAAGTTGTTGCAGCTTTTTGTGCATCCGGATCGGTGTTAACCAAAAAAAAAAAAAAAAAAAAGAAAAAGAAAAAGGAAAAAAAATAGCAGGAAAAGCTCCAGTGTCACAGGTGTTACGACTCACCTGCGATTGATTTGGAGGAACGCTTTCATGTGTTCGTGTTAAATCATGGGGGGCGGGGGCGGGGGGGCACTATAGAGGGGCTGCAGCGTACAG
>JAQNCA010000005.1:5485293-5516985 GCA_029783725.1 Acanthurus tractus | reverse complement strand
AAGTCTGGCCACTGTCCTAGTTCTTCAGCCAAACAAAATGCCTCCAACAGCCCATCTGCCAGTCCTGCTCACAAGGTTAGTTTTTTCTCATCCTTTGGGCACAGTTACTCTTTTGTCATTATTTATAACTAACAGTCTCTCCTTATAGGTGAAAAGGAACGGCAGTGAAAGTGAAGGGGGTGAGAGTTCTTTGATGTTTGTGAACAATCTGTCCAAGCATACGGAAGATGGAGAGATTAGAGGCTCTAAAAATACGACATTGCCACCAGTGACCACCAGAGGGCAGGGTACAGAACTCAGTCGGCACAAGGATAGTGAACTGAAAAAAGAGGACTTGCAGCGAATGATTGAACTGATGGATGGATTCAAAGCGTCTAAGGTAATTATAAATAAAGAGATTTATTTTTGTATCATTAGAGCTCAATGTGGTATTTTCCATTGTGGAGTATAATTTTTAACAATGGTTGCAGTCGACATTGAGATGATGTGACGAAGCATTTAACTCAAGTTAAAGGAAAAGTATGACATTTTGGGAAATACATGCAATCACTTTAGCAGAAAGTCAAATAAGAAGACTGATGCCACTTTCATTTTTTAGGATGGTATTGTTTTATTTAACTCTGATAGCTAAAACTTGACTAAGTGTAATTTTTTTATCTTGAACTATTCCGTAAAGACTCTCAAAATGACCTTTATGTTACCCCAAATCACATTACATTCACATAAATGACAATGGACTTTGCTTCTATTTCCATTCTCTCTTTCCCAAAATGTTCCAGGCACTCTTTACTGCATCCAAGTTGTGTGTGTTTGACCTGCTACACAGCAGACCAGGGCTGGATGCAGCACAGGTGGCCCAGGAGATCAAGGCCTCCTTGAAGGGGACTGAATGCCTGCTGGAGGCCTGTGTTTCTCTGGGACTGTTGAAGAGCAAAGAGAGAAGTTAGTCAGCATTTTTCTGTTCTGTTCATTACACAATTATCACTTTTTCAGACCTTGAGGATGTAGCATTGAATAGTTCATTTAAAATGAAACACTAAATTGTTTTATCGTGGGGTGTTTTCACTCTCAGCATGCCAGAAGCCAGTGTTTGAGAACACAGATCTGGCCACAGGTTTTCTGCTGTCAGATGCTCCTTTTTCACTGAAGGGTTACATCCAGCATTGTAACAAGACGATTTGGCCTCTGTTCTCCCACCTCGGGAGTGCTGTGCAAGAGGGGACCAACCAGCACATGAGGGCTTTTGGCAAAAAATCTAAAGATATGTTTCAGGTGATTATCACTCTCACATAGATTAAATATGGGAAAACATCTTACAGATGCTAATTTTTGTTCCTTTGCCATGTTTCTGTTTGAAGGACACTGTTTACCACAGTCAAGAAGTCAAATTGAGATTCATGAATGCCATGCACAGCATTGCTAAAATCACAGGAAGAGCTGTTGCAACGGCCTTTGACCTTTCAAGTTTTAAAACTGCCTGCGACCTTGGAGGTAAGGAGAGAACCTGAAGATTTAAAACTGCGTTCTTGAGTAGTTTATCACTTTTACATGGCATCTCTTTGTTTTGCTTTGTTTTGTAAGGATGCACTGGTGCCATGGCCTATGAGTTCACCAAAGCCCATCCTCAGTTGTCTGTGACAGTGCTTGACTTGCCTTCAGTTGTTGAAATGAGTGAACATTTCCAGCCTCTGCACGCAGACAGCAGGGTGTCATTTGCAGCAGGTCAGTTTGTGCAAATGCTTCAGAGTACAGTCTATTGTTGTTTACTGACATAAAGCTTGCTAATGCGGTACGATAAGTTTCCTCAGTGGGTCATGGGTATATTTGTGACCATAACTTTCTGCATGAACAGGAGACTTCTTTAAAGACGAATTGCCCAAAGCAGATTTGTACATCCTGGCGAGAATTCTCCATGACTGGCCTGATGAGAAAGTCCATATTCTGCTGGATAAAATCGCGGATGTGTGCAGACCAGGTAAAGTTCTTAAAACTATTTTGGTCTTTGCATCTTTTTTACTACATATTTTGACAGAACAAAGAATGGAAACATAGTTAGAGTGTATTGTTAATATATGCTGGTAAAATATTCTAGTACTGCTGAAAATCCCAAGTCAGCAGTCTTTTACTTCTTCAGTAAAACTGTAGACAGATTTTAGTGATTAGAGACCTCACACTGGAGTAAAATCATGTTTAAAATCTTTTCTAGTTTCGTTTGGTTGATTTGGTGATTAACTGCTGTGACCTTTTAACATCAGTTTTAAGTAGACGTAGAAAAAAAAGATGTTAACACTATCGTTACAATACAGAAAACAACACTTATAAAAAGCTATCAGCTTCAAAAGACGATCCAAAATACAAACTTTATGGTAGTTTTGTTTTTCTTGCTCCTCTTGATCGTTATTCCCTAAAGCAAAGAAATGCAAGGGGGCGAGAGTTTACAAAACCAGCACTGTTATTCTCTGAAGTTGCACATCTGCATACACATCATGCGCTTACACCATTGTGCCAGGCTGCGGACTTCTGCTGAGTGAGATCTTCCTGGACGAAGACAGGCGGGGCCCGAGTCGTGCGCTGCTGCAGGCCCTCAGCATGAGCGAGGGGAAACAGAGGAGCACCAAAGAATACAGTCTGCTTATGGAGAGCCATGGTTTCATAACGGCACATGTCAGACATACAGACAACCTCCTGGATGCTATGCTCTGCATCAAAGCTTGACAGACAACACCCTCAACCACTTTATGGAACGCGTAATGACATACTGTGAACTGTAGGTAACCAAAAGGACAAGCAATGTTTTTATGATGAAGTGTGAGCCCGTGAAGTCACCTCAGTGAACCGACAACAGGTGTCTTAGTCTTACTGTCTGTGTAGTCTGAAGACAGATAAAGTGACAAAGAGTCTGTCGATGTTACACGAGTTTTCAGACACAACACAATCTATTTTGTGCGTGTGTCTAATTGGGCATTTTATACTTTTTCAAGACACTAACAGCTTAAGGAGTCTCTTGTTGTGCTGTAGGATGTGCAGTGCTTATAGCTGAGACCATGTTGGATGGACGGACCCCCTACTCTGCCCTGCAGTCTCTGAACATGCTCGCCCAGACTGAGGGGACAGAGAGGACACAGAGCCAGTATACGGACTTGCTGAGCAAACATGGATTCGGGAACACGCTTGTCGTTCACACTACAAACTTCCTTGATGCCTTAATTGCAACTAAAATGTAGCCTGTGATTCATGCACATGAATCATTGTGTTTTTTATTCATTTGACAGATGAGCTTTTCATCAGTTTTTTGGGCCTTTAAGTCATAATTAAGATTTAAATGTAATTTAGCAATGAAATTAAAAGCATACCTACTGACGGAAGGACACTTTCAGACCGTTACGAAAGTGCTTACAGGAAATGCATTGATACTGATTCATTGAGGTGCAAACTTCAACTTAATGCATCAGGTAGAAGTGGAACTAATTTAAACTGTTTTATAAACTGGGGTAGTAAACACATGTTGATTCATGTTTGATGTGTTATCCTTTTGTGGTTGGTTTGTTACTACAGCAAACAACATATAACTGAATTTATGGGTAAGTCACATGTTGGAGCTGCAGTGCTGTTTATTCATAAGAGGATGCATCTCTTAAATTTTCCGCAGGCATGAAGCACAATCAGAGGTAAAAGCACCGATACCCAGCACGTAAGCAGTGGAAGAGTTGCACAGTTACATGCATATATTTAGTCCTTCCGTAGTACGACGTGATTAGAATGTATTCTCACTTTTGATAAGCAATGTCATATCTGCATCCTGTTCAAGATGCACTTCAAAAAACCTTTTGTAAGCAGTCTTATCAGAGGGGATTATTTATATAAGCTGCTGTGTTTCCTGTAACATCTGTTTCCCACGATAATCAAATAAAAAAGCTGTGATTGTTTGGTGTCTCTTTCTATTTCTTATTTCTTACATGAGCTGTGGTCAGCTGGATAACGACTGTGGCTGCAGAGTGCATCTGGACTCTTAAACACTATGAACTGTCATGTTGTGGTGATGCAATCTGGATGCAATGGGAGAAACACAATTAAAGGAGAAATAATAAAAAACTAAGCACAGTTAAAGAACACTTTTTCTTTTTTTTTTTACACCATCTCCCCAGTGGACATGACTTCACGTTTACTTCAACTTTATAAGAGGCTGATGAAGGGTGGCTCGGCCCTCTTCAGTGGGGCCCTGTCAAACACACTCTGATGGGTGGAGCCTTCATCTTCGTCCTCAGTACATTTTTCTCAGTTGACCCTCACTCTTCCACTCTTTGCAAATCCCACAAGTGTTATTTAAGCTTTATTCTCCTCCTGTCCTCCCACAGCAGTTTTACTTGCAGTTTAAGTCACAGTAACCAGTGGACAAATCCATCAAAGCACTCTTTAAACACAGCATATATTACTACCCCATGTGGTTTGACCATAATTGTCCGTTTTTGGCAAAGTGATCAAACTCTGACTACTTACCCTCTGACGTGAATCTATCCCAAACTGAAGCAGCAAAGAAAATACCTTGCTTGTTACTGCTCACTTACAGCACAGACAGCTCACCTCCAAGTGATATCTGATACTCTGAAAATGTAACACAAATATTTATTTTCCCAGTGGAAATAATTCCAGTGATGTAGTTTTTTTTTTTTTTTTTTTTGCTGTGTCAGGAAACGGCCTCAAGATGGCATCACAAACCTGCAGATTTCTTTGAAAAGAGACACAAAGTTCAGTGATTAGTTAAACTGTCTTAGTTTTCCCCACAGGCAGCTGCAAGTGCCATTAAGTGACAGCAAGCTATCAGGATTAAAAGTTGTCTCAGCAAGTTTGGGGATTAACATGTGATTTATGCAAATGGTTGGGTAGAATAGTCTTATTGCATTGAAGCATGAAACCACCCCTTAATTCCTAATACCTCTTGGATTTTAGTTTTGTGGCAAAGCACTGAAACAGCTGATGGGAATGTGGGAGTATCTCTGGCCAGCATAAATATCCCTTATTCTTTGTGACACTGAAAGCGTATCCGGAATACTCTTCATTTTGGATCCCTCTCTTTAAGTATTTCCCTAGAAGGGTAATAAGGGTGGTCATGTTATTCATGGCTATTTTCCTGTCAGTCTGGGCTCGGGCTCTCGGTGACATCTAGCTGATTTCCATTACTCAGATTTTGTTCTTTCGACGAGGAGAGACAGAGGGAGGGTGGACTGAAGTTCATATATGTCACTGAGCGTAAATCACACAAGGTCTGTTTTATTGCGAACACACACTGAAGGCATCAAAATGCAATATATTGCAATTCTTTCCTGCCACAGTGATTGTGAAAGTCTGTAGTGATACAATAAATTTGATACTTCACACACAGATCAGTTTTTGTTTTTTGTTTTTAAGGAAAGCACCAAATTGTTGTTCAGCAGGAGAAACGTTAAGCATGTGAAACACAGATGAGCGTCGCAAATCAAATAGCAGAGCCTGTGTTCCCTCAAAGCATGATGAAGCATTTCCATGAAAGGGTCTGCATATCCGTTCACTTACAATGTCCCATCTGCACCCGCTCACCCTCAAAGACGAGGACTTTAGTGTACGAGCATCAACAGCAGAGCCTGGGCTTTCTAATGAAAACCATTCAAGTCAATCAAGTTTACCAGAGACCAAAGGCCAGTGTAATTTGGGAAAATTGCTGAAAACTCCAAAGTAATCTTCTGTAATGTGATCTTGCCCATTGAACACTGGCTGTACTGTACGTGTCGGATAAGAGCTCAGTCATTTTCTTCAAATGCAGTCCTGACAAGCAGCATGGATATCCACCTGCAAGTAATCATCATTCTAGTGTTAAGTGCTTTGATATTAAAATGACTGATTTAAGACCATTTGCTGCCCGTAGATAACGATTTTGAAAACACTTCCACATGTTGATAGGGAGGATAAGCGGGGTTTGTGAACTGGGTGGACTGCATGTTGTGTTTGCTGCTGTAGGACAGCCAGTGGAAACACAACATGGCTAAGTCATGACTTCAGTGTTTCACTTGAGAAAGCAGGATATGCATTTAAGAAGAATGACATAATCAAAGTCTGTTAAATAATGAGCATAAAGATTTAGTCTGAGTATCGCTTTGTGACGTGAACCCGTACTTAAGTGAAGTTTCGTGCATTTTCTAAAGTAACCACATGGGGGCAACGTTGGCTAAAGAAAATCTCCACGCAGCTGCTGATTTTATCAAGTTATATTGTTTGTTGACACTTATCAAAGTGACAGGACAGGACAGACAGTTTCACAGCTGAAATATTTGGACACTTGCAAATATCCATGTCAAAATTTTCTGTTTCCTTGGCTTGAAAAATAAATAGCATCATTGTTTATACTGAGAGCATCTCTGTGACTCTGGGACGGATACACAGAATCCAAATGGTTGCATGCAGAATAACAAACACTCCCTAATCAGTCAGTTTTTCTGAATTGCCTCTCAAAACTGAACTCATGCTTGGGCACCTGTTTCAAAGAACAGGCTTGTTCAGGCCTCATCAAAGGCCTCCTCTGTCAACAAACAGAATAAGCGCGATGACGGCTGGCTTCTCAACCCACATCTGATTTCAGCAAATGTGCAATTGTTCAAAGTGAGTTGTGCTTCATTGATTTGTTTCAAGGCAGAGGAAAAATAACCTCAGGGCTTCTACCAGTTAGAAATAACAATGGAGTCCTTCTCTGCTGTTTGTAGTTTTTTGGCCTGACATCAGTAGTAGAACATGGAGGGATTTTCGCTGCAGATTTAGCTGCTGGTTTCGGACTGCGTTAAAGAGTAGGCTACTTTTAAAGATGGGTCTTTATGTTGGTGTTTCAGATCAGAAGATTATTCAGTCAACATGCTCTGACATTACAGTGATTCCAGGATTTGAATTGATTTATGTCTGTTTTTGTCTTATTTAAACATTTCTTGATTTGTTTGGATGTAGACAAATTAAAGGAATAGTCCCACATTTTGGAAAATTAGCTTGTTTACTAGGAGTTAGAGGATAAGATTTATGTCACTTGAAGCAGGAGAGAGGAGGTGATTAGCTTAGCTCAAATCCTAGAAGAAAGGAGAAACCATTAGCTGTCCAAAGTTCAACCAGATGTTAGCACCTCTAAAGCTAATAGCCTCCTGGCTTTTGGCTGTAAAATATCAACCATTTTAGTGTACTTTTTGCAGAAAAACAGATGGATGTATGCCCAAAATGTTGAACTACTCCTTTAAAAAATACAAAACCAAAATAATCTCAAAAAGAAAAAAAAAAGGTTTGTGATGTCTGATCTCTCACTTTCACTTTCACCAAACTCAGGATAGTGTGAACTTGGCCAGCGAAACACACCACCAATCAGCTCTCAATCAGGACCCATTGGGCCCCCACTAAAAGCCAACAACGCTCTCATTACCATATGGAAATATTAGTTGCGGTCAAATACGAGAGACTGTCTCCCCTTCCTGTCTCCATGTGATGTGTGAGGTGTCACTCAGAGATACAGTAGGGGAGGAGACTCTCTGTGCTGAAATGGTTGGTGACAGGACTTTCATCCGACCCACTGAGGGCTCTTTGTTGTTATTTTGGGATCTCTCACGGGTGCAATCTGAGAGAGCAGCAGACAGACGGGTCTCATCTCTGCACGAGCACAAACACACACACACACACACACAGGTAAAAATGCACACGCACACACTCACCTGCATACAAAAAATGTAAAAAAAAAAAAAAAAACACAACAAAAAAATTTAATGACATGCTCACTGTCATGTCAATCAGATTGTCTGGTTTTCTGGAGGTATGTGTGCGTATGGAAAATGCATTGATTAAAAAAGCAATCAGTAGATTAGACAAAAGTAAAATTTCTTAAATTGGAAGATTTGTTTTTTTCATTGTTCTGTAATATGTTTTATATGGAAGTCCTTGCGATGAAAAAAAATTCCAAAAAAGTTGGTCAAGATAAAAAAAATAATACTGTAGACAAGAATTACGAGATAATAAATTAAAATGATCTAAATTACAATTCACAAAGGTCAAGCTTTGACCTATTATCTCAGTTTTGTTGTCAAAATTTGTCTTTTGCATAAGTGTAAAATATTATCTGTTAATTCCAACTTCATCATGTCTAACTTTTAAATTTTGTTCTTATGACAATGAGAATGGGCTTTCAGAATTTTGAGTCTCTGTAGTGAACTGTGAGGTTATTTTTTCCAAAACTGAAAGTAAGTTTTTTTTTTTAATTTCTCCACTGTTGTTTTTTATATATGAGTTTAATTGTGTGTAAGTTTTTATTTATATTGCTATTTATATGCAAAGGTTCAACAAAATTAGCTGTGACCATTTTTCATGGAGGTTTCAGAATTTTCAATCGCAAGAACATAATTTCTGGAGAGACACGTTGCTTTTGAGTCTCACCTTTGGTTTCTATTTAGTATTTTGGCATTTTGTTATAACAAACAGTCGATAGATGAGGAGTGTGGGGAAAGCTAAGGTTAGCTACATATCACGTAAGATTTAAATAAATTTAGCATTTAAAAAAACTAAAGTTAATTTACCTCCATTGTGTTGGAGCGGCATCAGAAGTTTCAGAGGGGGTAAAAATTCAAACCCTTGGTGCAAAAAAACAAAAATCATCTAAAAAGCAAGACACCACAAGGGTGGAGTAAAAAATATTGCTTTTTGTTTATTTAGTTAAACTGACCCTTTAAAGAATTAAAACCTGAAAACAACAGCATGTTCCTCGCCTCAGTTGCGTGTTTGAAAATGTCTCTGCATGAAAGGAAATGAAACAGCTTAAATCTGTTTGATTTCCCATACAAACAGTAACAATGATGGTAACCTCTGACGTGTAAGATGCAAAACAAATGTTTAGCCTATCAATGGTTTGTGCCAATAAGATATTTATGGGGTTGACAAAGATGACTTTGCGTCTGTCTCGTTGTCTGTTATCACGAGTTGGAGGTGCTTCGGCGGTGGCCTCTGACACAGATCACAGGCGACTGCTGTTTAAAACAAGTGAGAAGATATATTCCTCTCACTGTGTGATGATAACCCTTGCTCTTAACCCCCTCCAGCAGCAGCTCATCCTCCAAACAATAACAATCAATTCCCTCCACATCTGACAGAGCCGAAGAACAACTTATAAATGATATGCATCTCCTGCTGGTCCCATGGCAACCGCCTTGACTTTATTGTTGCGTTTCTTTGATCCCGCCAAGCTTTGATTCATTTCTCTTTCACCCTTTTAGCTAAACATATCATGTGAATTTGGAGCTTTGTTCCTGACAGTCCCCGTCTTACCTCGCTCTCTCCACAGGCTCCTGACGCCTCCCAGAGGAGCCGTGGAGGAGGAGAGGAATTCCACTGGATTCAAAGACTTCTCTGGGTTTCTTTTGACTCCTCTGCCTGCCTTGCCTTCCCCAGCTCCTGGTGCTGACCTGCTCCTTCATGATCCCCTGCCAAACCATCTTCCTGGCCCTGAGGGACTGCGGCTGTATGTGCACAAGCATACGCATTACTTGGGTGTGTGGAGAGTTTCAGGCTTTTATTCTAGACAAGCTCCAATAGTAGGTTCCTTTGCATGTCCAAGTCTTTGATTCAACGAATGAGGAGAATAAACTTTGGCCTGATTCATTGGCTGGTTTTCACCAGGGCTTATAAGTTTGCTGACGGAGCTTTAGATAAGTTGCCAAGTTTCTTCCAAACTACAGTCTTGAGTGTATTCTAACATTGAGAAATTCATTGCAGCCAGTCTTCAGAAGAGTGGGACATTATATCAAAAGGACTTTCACCGTAATGAAAAATGAAAAGTGTGTGTTTTCTCAGTGCCATCTGGATTCAATCATGGCAATATCCTAAACATGACCAGTTTCTTGAATCAGCTAGCCTCAGCTTGCCTCCCAGACGTAAGGCGCTCATTATTCTAGTCAGGCCTCTCTCCGACAGCTACACCAAGCCTTTCGCAAAGTTTTTCACCAGTAAAGCCCAAAGAGAAATCAGCAATTCTCTCATTCGTTTCAGAATCACAATGTCTGTTTTCATTGCTAGTTTGTGTGGTCTGGTTTTATTATGGCTTTTATGATTTAACCAGATCACTAATAAAACTCAAAGAAAGCTAAATTTGAGTCTGTGAAGAACAACGTTAAAGATACCTTCGCCTGGTTTTATTAGTGCAACTTGTATCACATGGAAACACCAAAATATCTGCCCAGCCCATGGGTGATGTTTTAGGGCCCAACACTTTTAAGTCAAAAGGAAATTTGGAGATGTTGGATGCAACTGGTTAAAGCTAAAATATCAATCAGAAAGATCTATGCATGTCACAATCAACAGGAAAGAGAGCACACTCGTTGAAGAAAGGGTTCAAAATAAGAACACAATGCTTCTTTTTTCAAGAAATAGAGATTAGGATCAGTTTTGTTTCCCAGTTTTGTATCACAAAAACAAACAAAAAAAAACTGTTAGAAAGGGAAAGGTCAGTATCGATGAGCTGCAATGTTTATAAAAGATAAAATGCATCACTAACTATATCATTGCTCTTATGGTATATTCCACATAAAGAATAGGACAGCGCTAAATGACAGTTACCAACATAAAGTATCACTCTCATGCACTGACCAAAGGGCCAATTTGTATTTTTGGAGCACAAAACAATAAATCTAACAAACCGCTCAGTAAAGATCTGAATGATTGGCAATGATTGGAAATGTGTGCTGTCACTCGAACTAGAACTAGAAAAACAGATGTGAGATAACAGTTCTTTGGTGCCTCTACAACAGAGTTTTTCCGTGCAGACATCTTGGCACAATTTTTGAATGAGAAAAAGCACAGGTGTAATTGATAGCAGAGATATAAGTGGGTTTTTTTTTCATTTTAGTGAGATAGATTCAGGGTCCTGGTTCTGTGCTTGCTGGCTCACTGTCTCTGCTTATAGAGACAATTAATGGGCACGAGTCACCAATTTGAGTATCTGCACCTGATTGGGCTACGAGTTTGTTCACACCTGTTCCCTGTGTTCACACATTGTGTGATCACTGAAGTAACACAAGATCAGAAACTTTAGAGAGTCAATGCGATTAAAAGCAAATAATTTAATCTAATATTTTCTCAGAGTCAAGTCAAACTGAGTACTTTTTTTAAAGATATTTTTTGGGGCTTTTTCGCCTTTATTGGACAGGACAGAGTTGAACCGGGGAGATAGAGAGAGAGGGGGTAGACATGCGGAAAGGGTCGAAGCCGGAATCGAACTCGCGACCGCCGCTTGGAAGGCTGAGCCTTCCGTATATGGGCGTGCTACTGAGTGAGCTAAATGGCGGCCCAAACTGAGTACTTTTATGGCAGAAGGTGGACGATGCTAATGCTAGCGTTTGTTTCGAGGGGAGTCTGTGACCATTATCATGTGCCAACACTCGTGTGGCTTCCCTTTGACCCTGCGTTACTTTGTTATGAGTAGAATTCACCTGCCATGGACCTGATGTGCCTGTTTTGTGTCTTGTCCTTCATGTTGATGATTTCATTGGTCTCCATGTTCACCTTTGACCTTTTCCCCGAAGACCTGTAATGTTGTTTTCGTTTCTCTTCCTTATCTGTATCTGCTTCAACATTTTTAGATAAATATTTTATGCACTAGAAAATGTGTTAATGATTTCTCAGTTAAAACACTGGTTACTGTAGCCCTGATTGTTAAAATGACTGATCACCAATTGTAATTGTACAATTAATGGTATTCAATAATATTTTGTCTGATCTGTGGAATACTATACGGTACTTTAAAACCCTTCAGAAGACAGGAAGTCATAGATGAGAGCCTTATAAAAGGCTGCAGCCCCCTCAGAGGGCTCTAGATGAAACCCATGAATTACAAAACATACCGTTAAGTGTTTCTTTCCATCACCCCTTATTACTCCAATGTTTTTGTGCATTTATTGATTGGTTGGCAGGAAATAACACAGGATACAGTGAAACTTTCAGAGCGATAATACTCAGTGTCTGCTTGATGTTATGTCTCTGTTCGTCAAAGCAAGTTTAAAAACGTTGCGCTAATTTACGCGTGTGTTTGTATGTTTGTTAGAGGGAAGGAAACAGGTCAGTTTAAAGGCATAAACCAGCATGAGACGTGACCTCTGGGCTCCATCCTGAAGGATTTATTGCAGGTCAATCCATCATTTTGAAATAAATTGTTTAGCATAGTAGCCATAAACAAATTAAACTACTGAATGGTCTGTGTGACTGCCCACCTCTGTCTCATTGCCAGATGCACTGTTAAATCAGCACCACATTTCCCATAAACTTCACTACCAACTGCTGCGAAGAGGGTGTTGCCACTTGATAGAAGCCCTGAGGGCTAATTCTTACATACAGCTTTACTGTGTGTAGCTCCAGTTAAAAGCTATTAAAACACATCCTTTAATAACCTTAAACATTTAGTTCCAACAGTAATCAATGAAAAGTTGCTGTTTTTTATCATAGATGCATGTGTTAAAGAGAGGCAATCAGGCTTTTTCTCAGCTTTTCTCCCCTTAAAGCCCTTCAGTTATTTACCTTACTGCAGCTCCCTGATTTCACACATGGATTTTGTATGTGAATGAGAGGCTGTGCAGACACATTTCCATTCGAAGAATTTGATACAGACTTTTTTTTTTTTTTTTAAAAAGGCCTTACACAGGTGTTTTTATATGTTAGCTAATTAGACCGCAGCCCAAAGTTGGAGTCCGACAGAGCTGAAAGACTAAAATCATCAAGCCAGATGTATCGATGGAAACGGTAAAAGTGTAAGTTTAGCCATCCGAAACAGGTGCATCAAAGCAAACGGCTCAGTCTGAACGTTCCCACAAAGTCAAGAGAAGAGATCTAACTGAGCGAGCGAGTCTGTGCAACAGCTCAGTCACGTCATAGATGTGCTCTTAAAAGCAGTTCAACAGAATCATTGAATCACTGCTTCGTGAACACACTGATCTCGCCGTGCACGGTTTAATGGGAAGCACCCACATGACACGGAGCTGTAGCTTCTCTGCCACGAGGGCGACATAAGTCTAAGAAGCATTAGTGACACTGACAAGGCTTCCTAGTGCTCTTAAAGGCCATAAAGCATTTAAAAATGTTTTTGTATTTTCTTTAGTAAGTGCTCATAGTGCAGCTATTTACAAAAAAAGAAATATAGTTAAGATAAAACAGACAAGATAAATAAGTAGATCTTTGTCCTCTGGTCTTTTCTTCTCTCCTCACTCTTCACAATACAAACTTAGTAAAAGCATGAAAATGATTATGATGATGAGGGCCAATAAAGAAAGAACAAAAAAATAGGTTTTGGTGCATCAGTTTTTCCTTCCGTCATAATAATATCTGACAAACCTTAGCGAGTGACTCCCCTTCGTCTTTGATCAGCCTCCTGAAGTGCCAAAGCACTTAGGCAGCTAGTTAGACGACTGAGCTGGAATATATTGCTTATTAAAAGTTCTTATCCTCAATGACAACCATGTGTGTAATGCAACAAGTTTCAGCAGCAGTGCGATCATTGTTTTTCCACACATTATGAGATAGAAGAGAAGGGCGAACAGTACTTATATTAATCCAAACTGAGGTTTTGGTGATGACTACATTCAGCTATGTGTGGTGTAATGTTGCCTAAGGGGTTGCACAAAACCACAGCCATGCTGTTTTACAAACTGGAAAATCATCGATATTGGCAAACAGAGCGAAAGTGAATTGTGATATGATACATCTGATGTTGGCTTATTTACAGTTGAGTTGTCATTATTTTAGACTGTGAGATTGGATGAAAAAGGGGGAGTGCAGGGAGTTAAAACAGTAAAAGATGAGATGAAAAATGAGAAAAACCCTGGACGGAAACTTGAACTGATGCAGACCTCCTACCTCAAACATGAGTTACACTTTGGGAAAAACATGTTGGAAGTACGTTCTTGTAATGATAAGAAAGATCCTCTGAAAAAATGCTGTGCATCTCTATGAAGCAGTCTTTCTCTATTGTCAACAATATGATCACACCTGTCTCTAACAACCCTGAGCTGCTATTAGTCAAACAATAATGTCAACACTGACTTAATCCTCAGCACGGTTGTTGTAATATGAGTTTCAGCCAATGGAGGGCAGTATGACTATGATGACAAGCATCATCACAAAGGCTAAAGCCTAAATAAGCCATGTTAAACAACCTCAAACACCAGTGTTTGGGTATAAAGAGCATGATAGATTAACTCCATGGTGGATTTTGTGTCCTGTGCCATTCAGCTGTGGCACTACCAAGTTTAAGTCCCCGTGATTACCACTGATGGATACAGATAGGGACAAAATGTTAGATTATTGGCGTAAATTATGAAAACACTTTGTGATTTATTGCTTTATTATGTTGCAGTCATATTTTAAAAATAAGCATAATCTTTCTACATATACCTCAGGTATTTAAATCCATTAAGTCAAAATTTGTTTCTCTTTTTGCAGCATTTTTCTCTGATCTGGTAAATACTGAAGTCAGAGATTCTTACTGATATCAAGATAATTTTCTATTTATTATGTTGATGGATCATTAAGGGTTGAGAACATAGTTTTACAGATTTAAACAAGTGGTCATTTTCCCACTAATTTTGTGTGTTTTTATGTTTTAAAAATCAAAATTTAGATATTTTCCCCCTGATTGCTGAATTCTTCTTACCTTTTATTCATGGTATGCCTCTGGAAATAAACATCTACCAATGTTTTCTTGCTAATCAATGTTTAATCTTTTTTTTCTCCCTTTAACCACTCTTTTTTTTGTGTGGTTGTTTTTTTTTTTTTAGAGTAATGTTTGAAGAGCAGCGATGGAGCCTGGGGATGGTTGGGGGTGAGTTCAGCCTGGACGGCAGACAGCACCTGAGAGCGAACCTCAAACCTGGGGGTACGACCCACAACATGACCTCTGCAGTCAGAGCAAAAACACAAAGAAACAAAGAATTTTGCTAAGATTATTAGAGCACAAAGGGAAATTTATTGTGGAGGAATTTTTTAAAAAAAAGGTGTTCCATGTATCCTGTAATTTAGAAATGATTTTGAATGTTTTAATTCTTGTTCTCAGCCATTTTTTTCTTTTACACACTCTCTGCAAACATTTATATCCTCGTAAATGTTCTGTTTAATCATCGTACACATCACTTGCTCAGGTCCACAACAATTCTCACATTGCTTTCCTTATTGGATTATTAATTTAGTTTAACAATAACAATATATTTTCCTGCTTCCACACACCCACAGTGACTTATTACTGTACATCTTCTTCTGTATTTCTCTGCAGAGCTACAGCAAACAGCTGCCTGATTAATAAGTTAGGTCCTCTAAATATGGCTCAGAGTCATGTATCTTTAAAAACTACTTAATAATGGTAATCAAGATTATCAACAACGTACCAATTATATCTTTACACTTTCCTGTCTTAATTATGTATAGTTCTCCTTCACCGTGGATAAAAGGGCTGCTTTCTCGGTCTCAGGTGGATTGTTCATCTTAAGTGTTCATGATGGTGTATTTGTATCACAGCTAAGCTACGCTCCCTTAAAGTGGCAGCGAGCTAAAAGGGGGCCTGCGCCTCTTCCGTGCATGTATCAACCACAATGGAGGAGTTCCTATGTTTTATTTATTGATATGTTTTAGTGGGGGAAGACCTAGTGTTCATTATCATAAAGGCCTCTAGACATCCAGTCACACACACAAAAGACTCAGCCATTTTGCAGTGTCTCACACGGATCGACTCGCGTTGAGAAAAAGGAGCAGGCCGCTTTGCTGCAACCGTTGGTGGCGTCGGTGACAGAAGCTGACAGTGTCAAAGTATCTTTGTCTCTCACACGTAAAACTGTCCCTGAAGCTGTCGTTCTGAGAGAGATGTAAAACACAAGGCTTGTGTTTCTTTTTTTTTTTTATCCCTTCATATGGGGAAGTTGTTTTCAACCCCCCCACCTCCCCCTTTCTAGGTTTTTTTATAAATGTCATATCTTCTCTGTCAGGGCCCTGGGGCGCCTGGTGGTGCCTGTGCTAGAGGAGGAATGTTAGCATCTGCAAACCCAGCGGAGTCTGACCACGTTGTACCTGCGCTCGTCTTCATCTCGCTTATTTTGTCAAAAGCTCAAAGCTGCGAATCTCAGACAGCCGTGTTGTCATCTGATCTGTGTGAATGTGGATCTTTAAGAGCGTGAGTGTGTGCGTGTGTGTGTGCGTGTTCGCTTGCTTAAAGAAAAGACAGCCAGTAGGAACAGATGTGGGGAAAGTCAGTAAAAACTCAATATGAACCCTGCAGAGGCCTTCCTCTCTCTCTGTTCAATTATTTAGAGTCAAAGAAATGAGGCAGGAGTAACATTTCCACAGAAGCCACTGTGTTTCAGCAGGAATGAATAACATATTTATCTAGTCTCATCTTTGCCAAATAGCCGGAAATGGAAACAAATACCTTCAATTGGATTCTTGGCTCTGGTGTCTTCCTGGAGCTGCTGCTGTGTGTACTCACACAGTCATATTGAAAATTCTTCAGGACCCAAAATTATGGAAGTGCTGACAAGCAGAATTTTTCATGGTTTCGACATGTTGTAATGTTATGTGGGTTCACCAGGGCAGGCTGAGCAGGGCAGAGCCATGTAACTGAGATAAAAGACAGGTTTAAAAGAAGTTGGAGTTTTGTTTTCCAGTAATCAGGTTATTAACTGGCAATTCTGGTAAATTCTTCGATTAAAATCATAATCCAGGACTTAACTTAAACTTAAAGCATCTCATGAGAGAACAAGGGTCTTTAAAAACTAAACAAAATCTTAACAAATGTCTGCATGAAATATCCCTTTTTCCCTTCTTAAACAAGGTATTACTTACATTTTTTTTGCTGTTACTGACACCGGTGGCTGTTAAGTGAACTGCAGTTGGCGTCCTGTTGCTCATATGCGTGAACAAGAGCACCCCACACATTTACTTAAACAGTGACATGACATACAAGATAAAACCGGAGTTCATAAATGTCCCATCACATGGATTTTACAAGCCAAACTGTCCTGAGTCCTTAACATAGAAATGAATCCACAGACTTTCATAGGGCAACCAATAAAGTCAGGGAGCCCTCTTAAGTTTTAAATTACATTACAATACTTCCACACATTAGCACTTTAAAGTGATTAAACATGCAAATTGCTTCAAAAAGCACCTTTCTAAGGTGTTTTGTCTTCATAAACAGTCTTAGTTATAAAGAACTTTCACAAATATAAGTGTTCTTTCAAAAGTCAGTTTGCCTGCCTTAGGTTGTGTTTAAGTCCTGCTTCAGTTAACCTACAAACATGTGGATGGAGAGGAATGCTGGGACAATGTGTGTTTGCAAAGGCAGCCATTTTGTGACGTAGCAGTCAGTTCTGTATAGGAACATACATGTGGCACCCCTTTCGTGACCCCTCGTGATGCCACGATGTACACTTGGCAGCTTCAGACGGCACATTTCCTCTCCCTTCCTGTGTGTGATGGGAGGGGGAGACAGAGAGAAAGCAGGAGCTGGAATAAAAAAAAAAGAGTTCACCTATTTAATTTGATTAGAGATTAGAAGAGAAAAGAGTCACATTTCCTCCTTGGCACGTCTCTACTTGGCGCACCGTGAACCTGATTTTATAAAGAGATGTCACAGCCAAGCACCGCAGTAATGCCTGTAATTACTCTGAACTCAAATAAATAAATAAATTTGCTTTTCTTTGTGAAAGTCTGACAGGTTTTCCAACATCCTTGACTGGAAGAATTGCAATGTGTGTGTGTGTGTGTGTGTGTGTGTGTGTGTGCATAGAAGTGTACTTTTTTTAGTGGCTGTGTGTTTGCGTGTGTGTCTTTGTGTGGGTGTGCTTGTGTTTACATATACTGAGGCACTTGTAAAGAAGAAATTCAGACAGGATGAAATTTTGACAGCTACAGTATAGCTTGTTTTCCCCTCTCTTCTTCTTCTCTTTTTTTTTTTTGACTGAGATAATCTCTGCTCAGCCGTGTGCGCTGAAGGCAAACCTCCATTTGAGACTGATAAGGTTCGAGGTGCAGCTTTGTAAATAATAAGGTTAGAGTTTTTTACACAGTTGCTGGTGCCGCGGCTGATCTCGCTCCTATTAGTGACAATTGGCTGTGACCTCACCTGCTCACCCATGCTGTCATCACTGAGGGTGCATCTGCAGCAGCAGCAGCAGGCGATTAGATCATCCACTCTGGTCGTAGAAGGAGACATCCAGACAAATGCTGCTCTGCTAAACCAAAGGAGGTCTGATGCTTGTTGTCATGAAAGCTGGATCCTTGACTTTTGATACTGTTCAGCTGCAAAAGAGGAAAAGAGGAGGAAAAAACAGCCTTTGACTCTCAAATGCTCACAAGGCTAAAAACCTACTGGGTTTCTGACTGGCTTTGTGATGCTTGTAGTCATTTTGCTGTTTATAATTTAGAATTTTCCAGCATGTCCTACAGAAAACTGACTATTTAGAGGTTTTTCTAATATTTAGTCCAACTTCATTTTCACACATGATGAAAAAACTTTATAATAACGTGATTCAGTACAACACTCACCAACTAAGGCCTCAAAACTGCCCACAGAGTCGAGTGAACGGCTCTTAGTGTTCAGCTTTACAGAGATAATATTTAGGCCTATTTCAACTCTGCTGTGTTGCGTTGCATTGCGTTCACGCCATTCGTTCTCACTGGTCAGTTATCAACAACTTTCAGCTGAGTACAACTAACACTTAGCCTTTACTGTCAGTTTCCTTTCTGATCACTTACTTTTGGTTACTAACTGTAACCACTTTTCCTCTTTTTATTGAACAAATTGTAATTTCTATTATTATCAAATTAATTAAGCTACCACTCCGACCTTAACATGTGGCCCCTATAGGAATAAGCCCCTGTTTGGACACTTAATAAGACAGTATTAATATATCTAATATAAAAAACAGGCTGCTCTTTGGAAGCGTTTTTCAGTCTGTGAAACAAAACTCTTATGATGTTGTCAGATTTATCTCATATTTGGCTTGAATAAACTCATAAAAGGAAGCTTTTCATTACAAACTTGTGTGGTGGATTTTGAAAATCAATAGTGTCTATCTGACAGGGAGGGTCAAAAGAAAGAGTGCTAGTAGTAATAATACACCACAAGTCAGGATATCTGTCTTTAGTCTGTCAAGTCTGACTTCCAACAATCAATATTAAAATTTTCTCAGACGAGGATCTTTAAAAAGATTAAAAATATGATTAATTTCTAATCAATAGCTCTTAATTAAAAGTAGAAACAAATATATTTGCCAACTAGAAGGAAACAAAAAGAAAAAAAATCAGTTTGCTCTCCTATGCTGACTGTTTTTAGAGTTGCTCCTGATGTGATTTTACACCATGAAAGAAAGCTGGATAGTTAAAGTATCATACAGTGTTCAAGACTCAGGATGGAGAGCAGAGCAGAAATTACAGTAAAACTTTAAACAGAATAACAATCCTTCAACCAGGACGACATATCTGCTTTCTGTTTCACCTTCCCATCACTGCTTTTCTTCTCTGAGTGACAGTCATGCTGATATTCAAGGCCTTCCTCTCCTCTCTCCCTCCATCTTCTTGTTCCTCTGGTCAATGAGTGTCAATCAGCAGCTCAGCACACAATGTGGCAACAGATATCTTCATGCTCACAAAGCCTCCATATCCCATGAGTCCCTCTGTATGCCACAACGGTGTCAAGCAGTCATATCTTGCCGGCAAAGCAGATGTTCGGGATGCTCTTTACCGTCATGATTAGGAATTCACATGTACAAACTGAAACTAGCCCTTTTTCCCTGACGAAGCCCTGCCCTATAAATTATAGATGGTGAAACAATCTTTAAACATGTTCATTAAAGACAACGCTTTCTTTCAAAAAAACGGAAAAAAAAAGTCAGCTCATAAATATTTCTTTAAAGCAAATCTCAATATAACCTCCCCCCTACCTCTCCCCTCTTTGCCCCATCCCCATATTCTCTTTTCTCAGTCAACTGGTACGTGTGAGGGAAAAGAGAGAGAGACAGTGCCTCAGCAACCTTGACTGGAGACAAGCAGGAGACACATTGGTGACTGGATCGACTTCGCCTGTGATGGCTGTTAGCTAGCTTTTTCCTCCACAAGCCGAGCCGCCCTGCCTGACTGCCTGCCTGCCTGACTGCCTGCCTGCCTGCCTGCTGATGTGCTATTACTCGCTCTGGAGGAGATGCTTGTGTGGAGGATGACACATTATTATCCTTTAATCTCGGTCTCAGCTTGTTGAGCATCAAATTGAAATATCCTGAACAGATGTAAAAACACATGTGAGCCTGGGCGCGCAAGCTGTGCTGCGCTTTGTTTCATCTATCCGTGATGTGAGCCTTAAGGAGAAGCTTTTTAAAATTTCATCACTATTCAAAAGGATAATTAATACGTACCCCCAGGCTTTGATTATGCGATACCCAGTGTGTAGTGCTGGTGTTGCCATAATGAGCCACTCATCAGTGCTCTGCCTGTGCCTCCACAACAAACATACAGTTTGCATAAGGTACTTAAGATTCTGCTGAGGTACCATCATGCTCGTGTATGTGCGCCTCTATGTGCGTGCACCTGCGTATGTTTGTGTGTGCGCACTCGCCTGTGTGTTTGCATGTGAGGTGTGAGTCCCATTCTAATTTGCAGTACAATGCTATAGGTTAGATCACACTGGTTGTTGCGGTTTGTTTACAAGAGGACCCCTGTCAGATTGTCAGCAGATAGCTGGGCCCTTTCTATAAAGCCTGCCACTGCCTACACCCACACATCCCTCCCCTCTCATACAAAAAACACACAGACACACACACACATACACACACTTTTCTCCAGCTTGTTCCCAAGCCTTAAAGCTTGCAAGGTGATGGTGGTTGTCACTGAGTGGGTGCAGCAGCGAGATGGACAGGCAGGTGGAGACTGACAGGCCATGGAATACGAAGGGGAATATTGGGAGTTCACACATAATGAGACCTGTCAATTTGAACGCCTCAAGGCTAAGCAGTGAGCAGGCCGCTGCTGCCGAACTGAGGCGGCCATTTCTTCTCAGGGAAAAAAAAAAAATCTGGGTAATCTCTCACCCTTGACCCTGACTAGTTTCTGAGCAGCATTGTTATCACAGCAATTACCCTGTCGTTATTTGGATGTAACCACTGCTTTCTAATGGTAAAAACACACCGAGCTGGTGTAACCGAGAATACAAAGCTGTCTGTTTTTAGGCAAGAGGCTGCTTGTTTGAGGTCCATAACAACGATCACTTAATGTCAGCTCAAAAAGGTTTTTTCCATGGATCACTGAAGGTGTTTTCTGTCCTAGTCAAACTCAAGCAGTGTGTGTGTGTGTGTGTGTGAGTTTGGGCCTGACAGATAATAGCACATCACTGTCACAGGGGGCAGGATCTCCATCTATTTCCTATACAATGTGCCGCGTCTGCTAAAAGATGCTCCAGGATCCTGGTCCAAAGCAGTGGGGTACGTGGGGGAATAGAGGATGTCAACAGAGATTTGCCCAGGTCCTCAGATTACCTGTGATAGCGCTTTACCCTGTTAGGAATTTAGCATGTTCACCCGGCGCCGAAGTGACACGCGAGAGGGGCACTGGGACCTGCTGACAGCAGACGGACCTGCGCAACTTCTCCGTCCTTAAATCCAATTCCATGCTTGACACCAGGTGGAATTAGCTTTGGACAGGTGAGTGATAAGTTCCCGGGGTGCTTTCACCAAATAGATCCACGCCATCTTGCAGAGAAGTGAGGCCGCGGGTTTCAGGTATTAAGTTGTTCCCGCAGAGGCGAATTGAGCTGCAGAGCACGTGGTAATCACCATCAGTGTTAAAGGATCTCTTTGATAACGCAGACGGGCATCTGTGTCGACTTAAAGAGATGATCTTATCATTTACTGATCAATAGTTCTCCTGCAGTTTAAAGTGGATAAAATGTACATTTGCCCCTGTAGTGCGTAATGCTGAGAAAATCATTATATTTGACCGTGCTGCTTATTTTCAGGGTTAGTGCTTTATTGACTCTTGTAAATGATCGTTCATCCGGGAGAAGGTTTGATTTTGAAAGCATAAATAATGAAAGTGGAGATCATCAGAGCAGAAACAGGATAATTAAAGTAACACATTCGAATCCTGATTATCTCGATTATCATGGACCTTTTTTTCCCCCACTCTTCTTCCTCTCTCCTCCCCTCTTTCTCCCCTCACCTTCCCATCACCCCCTCTCTCTCCTCCATGTCTAATCTTTGAGTGACAATCACGGTGATACTCAAGGCCTTCCAAAAACACCTCTCCCTCTCCCTCTCTCCTTGCTTCCCCTGGTCTTCCTGGTCAATGGGTGTCAATCAGAGCTTGGCCTTCACACAGATTGGCAACAAGTATCCTCGCGCTCACGAAACAATTATGACTGGGCTGCGGTGAAAATGGATTCCCGCGTTGACTCTCCACACTGCGCTCCTCTTCTCCCGGCCGACGGGGTCCTGCCATGGGAAGCAATTATCGCTAGTTGCCAGCTGACAGCCCCGTACTATTGCCAGCGCGATCAGCCCTCATCCTCAGGCTTTCTCTAGGCAAATAGCATCCTCAACACACAAATCAAACCTCTTACCAACCATTGGCTTCTATCAGAGAAATAGATGGTTCCCTTTGTTCCCCTGGACAATGCAGTGGGAATTAAGTGGATACAGAGGCGGAACAATAAAGAGGTGTTTTGATTTTGATTTTGCGAGTGCTCAAACTGCTCCATCTCCCCAGTGTCCAACCCTCAGAGAGGCCTTTTGCAGCAGTGGTGGTGGTGAGGAGGAGGAGGTGGCGGAGGGGGGTGCAGCACTGCCCCGTGTCCCGGACTTATGAAAGCAGGAAGACAAAAGGGAGGACAAGTGAGAGACAGAGTTTAATGAGTGTCCGTCATACTGATGGGCACATGGTGAGATGTGTGGAAGGGCTCACACTGCCCTTGTAATATGGATGTGCTGCATCTATTTTTATTGGCATCACATGTTTTTCCTCACACGACCCACAAAACTTCAGAATTTTCAAATTTAAGGACAATGAGATAAAGTAAGACATGCTTATAATTTTGCTTAAATACTTTTCAATCACACAGATAAATATGTATCAATGACCTGGAGGCAATTTGCAACAATTGCAATTTCCTTGGATAATTATTTGACAGTGAAGTCATTCAAAGGCAAATAATAATTATAATAATAATAATAATAAAAAGTTTTAAACTTTTACAAAAGCACAAAACTATCGGGTACTGCTGATAATTTAAGTCATTATGAAATAGCTACATGTTGTCTAAGAACTCCAAAAGCTTAGTATGATCAAAAAGACAAATTAATTAGTATATCAGTGTAAAAATTAATGCCTGAAATAATAAAGGTGTTAGAATGTTATTCAATCAGATTTTTGGTCGGATTTTGTTTGGGAATTGAGCATGGTGGGATTCTCTGGTAAAAGGCTAAAGATTGATGTGATGGCTTAAGAGGATGAGTGTAAGATGAATGAGCCTAAATTAACGAAAAACGATACGATTAATCGTTATAAAAGTCACACAGTCATCTGCCACTTTGCTTATTAATTGAATAAACACATCAAGGCAAAGTTCAGTCAATCCTTTAATCACTTTAATTAATGCACATTGTTCTATTTTCCTCTCCCTCTCTTTCTGTAGCTCACTCTTTCCCTCTCCCTGTGTACCTATATTTGTGAAATAATAAATTAATTAGAATACACACTGCCACCAACTAATTATCATGCAAATAAAGCAGCAACAAAGCATAGTGGGACTGTTAATCTGTGCCAGATCGTGGGTGAAATTCCCCAACGTGCTCAGAGATGTCCACCGTGCAATTAGAGTGAACTGGGGTATGAGGAGAGAAGAAAGCGCAGCACTAAAGGACGGGAACGGCTGTCACTTATTCACTGTCAAATTAATTCTGTCTCCTCTGCCTCCTGCCTTTGTCTATGGCAAAGCAGCTCTCTGTTATTTTGTCTCAGGCCAAATAAAACCTACAGTGTTCACTGCAAACCCTGTTTTGATAAAATATTGGATGGAACCAAGAAAAAAGGAACCAAGACAGAAGAAATACTAAAAAAAAAATGAATAATGTAAATTTTGTCACAAGTTCTGTGGTAGATTGAAAACCACAAAGAAATTACAATTGGATTTAACCATGTGGGTACATGAGTGAGCACAGCATCTTTTATGGGACATTCATGCAAAGCTAAAGTTTTGTCCTGCACAACACGGTCCAACAAAAAAACTGAAGAGAATGAACTCTCTCAAGGCAGACAAATACATTTTTGGCTTTTCATGAGATCTTTATCATCTTTATCAAGTTCAGAAATACACTATCCAATATCCATCATCATCTGCTGTGTAACAATTTCCCAAATTTTTGGTAAAAAGTGCTTGGTTGCTTTGAGCAAACTTTTGTCTTCGTTGAAATGAAGTGAAGCTTGTGAGTTCACTGAAGGCTCCATTAACAGCTGTACAACTTTGCAACCGAGTATCTGGGGAATTAACGAAGGTGTCATTTCTGCCACTTGGGGTTTCCTAATCAAAACAACATCATAAACAAAGACATGAAGTAGCAAGGAAAGAATTATGGGAGCTGTTGTATTTACAGTTAAAATACTACCATTGCTGAGTAACATGAGGGATTGTGCTCCATCGTGAAAGAGCACTTCAAACAGTCGTAACAATAGAGTGACTAGCTAGCTAAGTTGGTTTAAGCAGAAAATGACTTGGTTAGCTAAAGAGGAGATCATGCTTCAGGTTGTAATAAATAACTGCTGTTACTGTGCCTCTTATTTCTAAACTCTTCTGCAAAAACTTTTCTTCTTCCTCTTCTCCAACTGAAAACTGGAAATCCTTCTTTCTTCCTCTTCGTCTTTCTCTCCTCCAGGAAGGTTTGCTATCTTAAATAAGTAAGAGATGCAGCATATCAGCGCCATCTTGTGTAACGTCAGTTGAATCTCTCACTCTGACAACCACACTTATCATGCCTATTTTCTATAAAAGATAATTGATTTTTACTTTCCACCTGTCACATCTCCAGAGTCTGCTTAGCTTGTTTTATTCCTGCAGAGTTTATTGAGTTCAGAAACTGGACAACAAACATGAGCTTTCCAGGCAGACAGCGATACATACTTTAGCCTCGCATAAGAAATTGGTTCTGCAAGTCGGCTGACTGAACTTATGCTTAAATGCATTCACTATAATCCCATTATCAAACATTTAAACTGGACAAATGGATCCATGGAGGCATTCGTAGTTGATAGTTTGTGTAGAACCAGCAGTGCATGGTTCTTTGTTCTTTGTTGATGAAACCCTGCATAGATTACACACTCAGATGCAAACACGGCATGCATCACCTGCTGTGTCAAACCAGCTGCACTTTCAGTGAGTGCCTTCAACTTTCAGCCGTAAACCTACTTTAGGAAACTTTAATTCTCACAGGTAATTATTTCCATGATCTACCCTCACACAAAGACAGCGATAATCCTGTAAAATAAGCTGCAAAGAGGACCTTGTTTAAAAATTCAGACCCCATCTTGATTTATCCCTGGTGAATTGAAGGCATACATCAAGGGTGCTCTGCTAAGAGAATTAAAATCAAAAGAAAAAGACCGATCTGATGCACCCTTTTTTTTCTCTCAATGGCAATGTAGGGTAAATATGCCACAAAATAAGAAAACAAACAAGAGCAAAAGTGCCTTATAATCAGCAGCTGATTATCACAACACCCTCATTTGCTTAAATCATGTCCTTATTAGGGCCCAAAGTCTCTCTGTCCCCTGTGAGTAATGAGTAGCCCAGCTGGGATTCTTCTTAGCCCTGACATGTCTTTTATTGCTCTTACACTAAATGGAAGCAATGATGAACATTTCAGTCCTGTGATTACTGGCTGTGTACCCTTGATGTCAGAGGGGAAAACTTGTGTGCCCTCTTTTAATATTTGATTGTTTTTTTCCCTATGTAATTTGGTCCAATTCATCATTTGTGCCTTTCATTTGCTCGCTCTGTGACATTTGTCTAATGTGGATGTCCTGATTACTGGACTCCGATATTGTGTTTGCCTTTGATGTCCAATTTCTTCTTCTTCTTGTCCCAATTTCGGCCACAGCGAGTGCAGAAAAACTTTCCCTTTTCACTCCAGTCCAACTTTTGCAAATTTAGCAGAGAGTGTATTTGCTGTACCCTGCAAATGGCATAGCTAAATTATTCACAATTATAGATAAAATTATGGTAAGGGCACAGCTAGATAATCTAAATATTTGTTTTTAGCGTGTTTTGATTAGAGCATGTTTCAGTAACAGCGGGAATTTTGGGAATTTATGCTTAAAAACACATGAGCTATGCAGGCTTGGTTGGTCAGCCCAGTCCAGGCTCCCGATTGGCATCAGAAAGGACCACATAGCCCAATGAACATACATCAAAACAATTAATGTTATCTGGATCCATGAAATAATAAGCTGCTTGTCACGCACCCGCCTTCAACATGTTTGCAACCGTTTTTAAAAAAGCAAAACATCATTCTTGTTATAAAGGCTGAACACAACAAATTAGTATGTAAACAGCAACAAAATGCCAAAGAAATCTTTAAACCACATTGAAAGGAAAGAGGGATCAAAATCTTCAAATTATTCAGTCCCTGTGTCTGTCTCCAACTGTTATTATATGTATAAAAAAAAGAGAAAAAACATCAATTATAAGTTAAAAATGTGAGGGAATCACATTCATTATTTTCATTACATGAACCCACCAAATTGCATCAAGCTTATGAAATATTTCTTCCTCCTGTTCAAAGGCTTGTTAGAGCTTGTATTCAATTACAGCTGTGGCTCTAACATGCTGTCAGGTCTCTTTAGCCAATCATTAGTCAGGGACTATTCCTCGCTGCACAGTCGGGCCGGCAGAGTCAAGCCAGCGAGCGAACGACAGGCCTAATTGTTGTTCGGTGGGTAAAGGTTGGCTAATGAACCAGGGGGCTGACAGAGGAGGCCGTTGGTGCGAGGGTGGCAGGGTGGGGGAGGAGGTGGGGGGCGCTCTGGGTGGGTGGGGGTCTACCAGACTGAGAGTGCTGCTCAGCGCACAGAATTTGCAAAAAAAAAAAAAAAAAAAAAAAAAATTCCAGTTTGTTATAAGCCTGGTTATGTTGGGCTTTTTTCCTTTTTTGTTTAGTTTTGTTGATAATGTATGTGTAAATTAGATTTTGGGAACTGCAAAAAAATGTGAATTTTTAACTTCAAATGCATCATTGCCTTTATGGTGGTCTACAGTGGTCTACAAAATTGAAATATTATATCATAACTATATACTTCAGTCAGATCATTGAATATTTTTCTAGTGTGAGCTGATGTTTATGTTTTCTTTTTGATTTGCTTCTGGTCTACTTAAAGTCTGCAGAAGTCAGGAAAATAAAGCAGAATTTTGAAGACCAGGCAGGCTGTAGCTGGGTCTCCCCTCCAGCTGGCTGCAGTGGAGGTTGTCTGCAACACATCACTTAGTCACATGACAAAAAGAAAAAAGAAAAAAGAAAAGAAAATTGGCTGTGGCAAAGCCTGAAATTAAATACACTGACCTCCACCAGTGAAAGGACATTGCCTTGGTTACATGTGTGTGATTTGGCCTGACTGTTGGCAGTCTTGCTCTGGTGCTCATTTACACAGCTGGACGGCTCTAGAGGACACCAGGATCGGCGCTTTGGTGTGCCAACACTTCGACCCGCGGGCTCGCCTATGTTCCCCAGAGACTCAGCTGCACTGCGCTCCACGTGCACTGCCACTCTGCGCTCGCAACCTTGGCAGCGATCCCAAAAGATGCCAGGTTTTGTAGCAGAGCGGAGCCCCTCAAACATACTGTAAATGTAGGTGTAAACAATGGCAAGGCCAGATACAGTGGTTCAACACTGCTGTGATTTTTTTACCTGTATTTACACAAGCCAGGCCTGCTGAGCACAAAGTTCTGTTCTTTCTTTCCCCTCATTCTCACTTTGTAGTGCACAATTACACCAGGGAGCTGCCTGCTGTAGCCACTGTTTTATAGTTTCCCTACTTTGCAGTTTTCACCGGAGCAGTTGGGAGCTTATTGTCTTGTTATAAGTGAGAACTCTTTCACTTCCCAGATTGTGATCCTAGGGAACCAAACCAGCAATCGTTTGATCAGACACTGCCTAATCTCCCAGCTTCTGTTGTTTTAGGAAATTAAAATTGATGCATTATACAACAATTCTCCTATAAGCTCTTTCTGACTGACAAATATTACTCTAGCGCATGCAAATAACACTTGGGGTACACAGTCTGCCATCATAGAATGTTCTAAGGTAAACTTTTTCCAATCAGAAGCAGACAGGTGAAACAATGAGCCCTGTCGACTGGTGGAATGGCGGCAATGCAGCGTTGTTTTAGCTGTCATAAACACTTTTGTGTATTAATTGTATTTCCGTCGCACACAAGTTAATTACGAGCACCCGGATGAGGCTGTGGGGTCCACTCCCCTTTCCTCTCATTGTGTCACTTTTAATTTCATTTCACCAAACATTTAAATAGGTGCCGAGCTTGTTGTCTTTGCGGCTTTGGATCACTGTCATTCTGCCAAACGAGCACAACAAATGCACTCTCCTCCCAGTCCAGTCCAGCCCAAGCTGTGTTTCACATCGACGCAAACTCAATTATTGTCAGTAATTACAAGTATCTTGGGGTGTTTGAGTGGAGGCTGAATTACAAAAGCTGCAAAACATGGATTAAATTGCTTGAGCTCTTGATGGGAGGAGAGGGGGCTGTTAAACTGTCTCTCAGATTCAATTGGCCTAATTTCTCTAAAGCTAGTGGTGTGGCCGGTAGTTTGTGGTTTATTGAAAGTGTCTTTGTGGTCAGTTTTAACAAATATCTCTTGGCCTCTTCAGCCACAGGGGGACAAGAAAAGCTTGTGTGGGTGAGATTAGAAGCCTGCTGAAGGAGCAGACACATACATGAATCCAAATGTCCACTCTTTGTTCTCACAGACTGGGCCTGCACAAACTAAAGTGGAGGATGCTGGGCTCAATTTTTAATTATTTGTTCTAGAAGTTCTGTCTGTTATTGACAGTGACAGATTACGGTTGTATGCAACACATGTGCAAGGTTTGCTGCTTAGCATGGTATTACAGAGCCATGGCTCTGGTTAAGACTCTCTGAAAGTCACACATACATGAACAAAAATAGCACATATCTTGGAGACATTGTTCACTGTCTGCATTCATTCTGTCATTGACTGAGCTGAGAAAGAACTTTATCCCTCTGCATCTTTTCCTTGAATGAATAGGAACAAGACTGAATATTACTGATCTAATCACTTTGTATCAGCTATCTTGGAGCTCATAGATGCTCACCAAGATAAAAATGTAATGGTTGTGGTTATTTTCAAGTCAGGCCCTGATCAGACAAAGCACCTTTTACAGACTGCAGAGTGTGAGGAGCACTGCACTGCCTTTTTGTGGAAGCTTACAATTTAATAATCTTTTTTTCTTTTTTATATCATTCAGAGGCAGCCATCAAAACACAAGTAAAGTCACAGATATGTAACTGCATATGATCGTATACAGCTTGTTACATGAAGATACAGTTTAACTGAGACCCTGAGAAAGAGAAGAAATACAGGGACAACACACGACCAAACTGAGAGAAGCTTTGCTGAAAAGGTGGTTGGTTTCAAACTTGTTTTGGGATTATATACATGTACAGATGCAATGCACATCAGATCATATCAGTCTTATGATACAATGGGAGAAAGAAAATTACTTTTTTCAACTTAAAGAATTCTGAATGCTTCTGCCAAAACATGAGACACGCTGAGGGTCGAAAACAAGAGGTACCCCGGCCATTTAAGCAGCCACTAAAAAAAAAAACTCTCTAGAAAACAACCAGAAAAAAAATCTCTGTCTGATCAGGGCCTTAACTGTTATGGACAGTGCAAAATATCTTGTCAGCGAGGAACTGATGTGCCTTTATGTAATAAAGGGTGTTGACCTGAACATCCATGCTCGCTAACCAAAATCATAAACCCATTATTTTATGTTATACCATTTTATACCATTATTATTTTTTAAAAACCTAATTAAATCCCTCTGTTCCAAAACACATTTTATTTCTTTTGTGTTAGGTACACACACTGTTGTGAATGGACTGTAGAGTCCTGATCAAACTAAATTAAATCAAATGAAAAAATAATTTATGATGACATTTGCATCCTCTCCTTCGAAAGGCTGGACTTCACCAGAGATTTTAAAATCTTCAAACAGACGATATAAATGAAGTGGTTTGCATATACCTGTAGGTACAAGCCAGGACTTTAAAGTGTAAGACTTTCATTACATATTGCAATTTCAGTTTCTGCAGAAATATTTGCTCATCTGAATATATCTGCTTAACTTTTTTTTTTATTGCTATAACTTCAAAAGAGGATGGAGGGAATGTTCAAAAAGCTCTGTGTGAAAAACAGGTTACAATTAGGTCAGTGTGCTGGAATTGCAGAGATGTGAAATAAAAAACCCTGAGGGTGTGTTTTCTTTTGAAACTGCAGCACCGCACCACTTCTAAAACAGAGCCTCCTCTGTTCGAAAATTAGAATAGCTAATATGATAAAACAGTATAATAGTAGTTTATAGTCTTGTTGAAAGGGGAATTTAGCTATCCTAATAACTGCTTTTTGGTTTGCGAACAAAGTTAAATCCATTAAAAATAACTGAACGTACCACAGAAGATTTACAAGAATGCACTTTCACTCAAATATGATATCATGCAGAACAAAAAAGTGCTGCAATAAGTGTGCCCTTGAGTGTATTATGTTCACATTACAAAACCATTCATTCTGAGGTGGTTAGGCTGTGCTTGCCACATTCTGTCAGCCACCTCTGGCTCATGAGGCTTATCATCACATTTGCCTGTCAAAGCAAACATGCATGAGTCACTTCCTCAGAGGCGGGTAAAAACACCTCAGAGCTAACAGACCTCTGCCTCTTTTACAAGCTCTTGCTTCATTACCTCACAGTAGCTCCCCTCCTACAACAGGAAGCAACTTCCAGAAGAAGCTTTTTAATGTGAGAGACACATGTAGACTGTCTCGAGAGAGCACAGTAATCTGATTTAAATTCAGCCATGCAGCAGAGTTATTATCACATGCTAAGCAGCTCTGGAGGAACTCCATGCATGCAGCATGTAGATACATGGCAGAATATACATTCACATGCAGACATATGCTGTAGATACAAATACAAGGTTCCCCTCCTTCACAAGAGCCAAATAAAACTTACTTAACTAGTAAAATGTAATTAAGTTCAGTGTGACGAAAACAGGTGGTAAAAGCAGGTGGTGTTGTTGAATGGTAGCGTTCCATACTACAAGGTGTTTCTAGTATTAACTTTACTCATAGTCAGCAATTACTGGAGGCAGAACCTAATGTTTCTTATCAAAGAATATGCCAATTTAAGGGTTATTTTTTATAGACAGACTGACAACTTTATACAGCTGCTTTCATCACACATCCATCATTGTCACCATTTGTATTGCCATATTTGATGGATGTTGCCAGTTGCTCAAATAGAAGGAGACAGACGGACAGACAGACAGACAGACAGACAGACAGACAGACAGACAGACAGACAGACAGACAGACAGACAGATAGATAG
>JAQNCA010000005.1:5464032-5482563 GCA_029783725.1 Acanthurus tractus | reverse complement strand
AGCTATGATTGTTTTTAGACATTTTTATGCAGAAATTTCAAATAAAATGCATTTTACCAGAAAGGCATTTAAAAAAGGACAGATCTTTGACATGAACCCTGAGAAACTCCAGCTAAATTCACAAAATTACGATCATTGTTCTTGGATATCTGTCTAGTTTTGGCTGAAAATCCGTCAACAGTGATTAAAATTAGGTGTCACTTAAACACATGATAAACAAAACAAAATGCTCAGAGTTGTGCACCAATTTCTTGTTAACAGCAGGTGAATTTCAAATTTTTACTGGGATAGCAGAAAAACCATAACCAGAATATGCTCACCTGTTTATCTCTTTTGCTGTTGCAGCATTTTGATGTTGTGAATTCTCGTGAAATCAAAGTTAAAAGTGTTGGTCACAAGCCAGAAATGTGAAAGTTGGCAACCCTTGAAATACTCTTACCATGCGTTTCTCATGTTTTCCTGGTGTGACACTGGCAGCTTATGACTGTTTTCCTTTAAAATAGCTACTTCAGGTTACCAGGGTCCTCAACCTCACCATGACTGTTCTCTGCAAGTCATTAATGGTCACACTGATATTAAAATGATCAAACTGAATGTTAATCTGCCAGCTAATCTAACAGCTCTTGCAAAGCTTTAAGTCTAATTTTTGCAGTTCTTCTACACAAATGTGCATTTTCCTGAGGTATTTACTCAGCAGCGGCATAAATAGCGGGCCTCCTTGAGAGTTTGACTATGTCTCTGCATTTCATCAGAAAACCCCAGACTCACCATCAGTCTGAACCAGTTCAAATAGCTCAACTCAATCTCTCAGCAGCCTGCGCAGAGGCACGAGGCCTAATAAGCACATGCTAAATTTGATAAGCTGCTTTATAGCTGCGTTTTGCCTCTTTTTTTTTCCTCTATTCTTTTGTTCCACCCTGGTGATTTACTCACTCTAGGCGATGTGTGCTTTCTGTTCGGCACAGACTCATACACACCACAGAGCAGCGCAAATAGATTTCTGTCTCAATTGGTCCCTCGGTGTCACAGTGGAAAGATACTTGGACAGAAGACAGTGGGAAAAGGGATTTTTATGTTAGAAATATTCAAGTGCTAAATCACAGCGTGTACTCTGAGGAGGTTGAGTTTAGTGTTTTTAAGAGGCCCCTGTTGGAAACTGTGACTGGAGGCTGAATCCAAAGTGCAGCGCGGCTCAGCACCACTCATGAAAATTCATTCACAAGTACCTGTGCAGAGGTCAAACCAAAGTTTGGGAAGTGTTGCCAAAACATCTCCCACACATGAAATCCATTTTTGTCATAGGCGAGAGAGATGGGTGCCATTTGGTTTCAGTTACAGTCTTAAGAGCAGACATAAATGGAAAAATCTATCTCCTGATGGTTAAAATAGTCTAATATTAATGTGTCTGTGTGTGTGTGTGTGTGTGCATATATTTGCTCACATTTCACTTGTTCACTTCTGAGTGTGTAAAGACAATGAGCCACTTATGAGTACAGAACTCTGGCGTCGCTGTCCCTCCTACCAAGGGGGCACTCTGACCAGCTGGTGGATTGCACAGCCAAAGAGATGAAAAGCAACTCTCTGCAACTCGCCGGAGTGGTACTGATGGAACCTTTTAAGAGCCGAATTGCGCCAGTGAGTGAAAACATGGCCAACACTCCGGCTGATGTCATATCCCAGCTGTTACCTCAATCAGAACAGGTCCCACCACGACTAAGCGAGTCTCAGTGCGACGCATTCCATGCAACACGCAGTTGCTCGATAAAGCACAGAGAGCTTTTTGAAGCCCTGCGTCTCCGCTGGTACTCTTGTGACCCCGCTGCCAACTACCAGGTCTCCAAAGGCCTGCTGGTTAAAAAGAGCCAGGCTCAATCAGCACATGCTTAGACTGGTGATGACTCCCCCTCCCCTTGTTGCTGTTAGTCTATCAGTGTTCCCTTGTATCGCCCTCCATTTTCTGTCCTCCATAACAGGCGGCACTCCCATGCAGCTGTTGAGAGGTTTTCCCTGATGTCATCTTAATAGTGCCCTGCCTCCTCTGTTTAGCATCCATCTTTCAGCGTGTGTACCTAAGCATTTTTGTTTGATGACATCTTTCTTTGTGGTTTTCACAGTTCACGCCGCTGATTGACCCTCTTCTTTTTTGCTCACACTGCTATGTGGAATGTTGATGGTGCGGCGTTGCTGTGTTATAATGGCATGAGGAACTGGGAGTCCAGCAGTGAGTTCGCTGTCTTCTTGTGTCAACAGCCATTTTAGCCTCCTCCTAGCTGAGAAGGGCACCGCATGGCCAGCGCACACACGGTAAAGGACAAGCAGTTATTTGGTTTTGACAACCCGTGCCAACGAGACCTCAACCGGACTGTCAGAGTGTGTGTTTGTAAGCCTGTGTGTGTGTGTGTGTTTGTGAAAGTCTGTGAATGTTATTGTCTAAGGTTTCCAGAGAGACTACAGGAGCAGAATGGCCAAACACCAGGTATGCTCTCTTTCTTTCTCGCCCAGGGCAAGGTAAGACATGTTAGCATTCATAGACACAAAGCACTAGAGGCCAACTAGCTGCAAACAGGAAGGAGAAGTGGACAAATGACATGCACAGCACAGTAAACCTCATTTGGGGTCAGGGCAGGGGAACAAGGAGGCGGAGAACTGGGGAATATGGAAAGCAGAGTAACATTTGTTTGTGAATACGTCTCAGGGTGCATCGTGGGGGCCCGGAGCTTGTTGTTTCACTGCTAAATGAGAGGCATTGTTGTTTTTTCTGTGTCATTAAGTATTCAGCACAAACACTCGACGGAGTGTCACGTAAGAAATACAGGTAAGAGGAATAAAGAGGAGGGAAAAAAAACAGAGAGAAAGACAGAGCGAGAGAACTCCTGTCAGCGCTGACTTGATTAGGTATCACAATCTAACAAAGCAGAGTTTACTTATTTACACTAACACTCCTCGACAGTTCCTGCAAATTCCTCCAATGTTGCCAAATGCAACTGTGAAAAAATATCTGAGCCCCCAAAACAAGAGGAGACTCTATTATTATTTTAATTATGCTCTTCTTTGTTTCATTTCCCTCAGCTGAAGTCAGTAGAGGAGCGTTGGAGTGAGAGAACAAGCGTGTGTGTCTGGTGTTAGGAAGCACCCCAGTGATTCTTCAGCAGGTACAAAAGCTGGCATGTAGGAAATAGCTCTTATTAAAGTCAATACATATACATATTCCTGATGCATAATTTATGGCTACTTCTAGCATTAGAGCAAACACTGGAGAATAGATTCACACACTACCACAGTTTGAAATTTTTCAAAGCGTTCGGAAAAGGTGCACAAAATATGCCAAAGTCGGGGCAAGGATAAAAAAAATCTGGTTTTGTTATAGAGGAGCATTAAATCTGTTCAGCTGCCGGTCACTGCAACACTTTTTTTTATTTAAGACAGATATGAGACGGTGTATTTACTGCACAGGGAACATGTTATGATAAACCACAAAGTTTTCATTTCTATCAGGCATTTTTTAAGATGATGTAACTAACCAAGATCTTTTTGAACTGCATCAGTCAGGCAACGAGAAACCTGCACGGAAGAGAATCTGAGACTGTTTCCATTTTGGAATAAAAGTAAAAACATTCTCGTTCTCATCTCACGTGTCCGCCGTGTCAGACAACAGGTTAATGGGGCAAAACAACTCAATTAAATAAGTCAACAGTTTGTGGTTCCCATCATTAGCGGTGTAGCCAAGCGGGCCAGAATATTACACATTCCAGACTAAAGCAGGCCATCTGGTCCCCGAGTGCACAAAACATCTCTTTCACATTAAGTGTTTATTGTTTTCTTAGATTGATGCCGTTAATATCAGCCTTTCAGAATGACAGATTAGCATCACCTCCTAATCAGCACTATTAGGAGATAAATATCAGTAATTTAATCACCACAGCAATTTCTTTTACAATAATAAGATTTACAAATGCAAGTGATTAAGTAATTAGCTTACATCTCTGAAGATTACAATCCCCTGGACTTTGGGGCATCTGGCTTTCTGAAGATTACACCGTTTCACTTCAGTCGGCCGCTTTCTTTTTCCTTTTTTTCTTTCTTTCTTTTTTTTGTGAATGAGATTTGTGCTTGACCGAAGCGTAAAGCAGTTTACAAATGACCCCCAAATCCCTTTAAGTGTTTTTTTTTTTCCTTAAGTGCACCATTTTCAGAGTGGACACGGAGCAAAAGCACTGCACACAAGGGAGATGAATGCTATACATTTATTTCAATAGAAAAATTATGTATACTGCATGTATGAAATGAAGTCTGGCTGAAGGGTGACAACTGCTATCAAGGATTTCTTTGTTGCAGGAAGAACAGCAGCCCTTAGGTTACTCCTGGGTTCAACATTCTGAAGCTCTACCTTTTTTTTATATATTTACTAAGTAATTTGTAGGTTAGTGTTAATTTCCTAAATGCAACATAAAAGGAGCGCAGTGCGGTGAGAAAAAAAATCGAGGGGGAAAATCATAAAAACAGCAGAGAATCAGGCAAATTGCTTCCATGTGTCTGTGGCTGCCAGAGCTAAAGGAAGCGGAGCGCTGCCTAAATGCCCCTGACCCGCCGAGACTGGGCCAATTCAGTTTGAAAGGCGCAGCTCTCTAATGAAGGCCTAATTTTTATTGCCACTCCATTGACTTCAAAGCAGTTCAGGTTGCCAAACATAATTTCACTGGAGGTATTTTCAGGTGCACTGCAAATAGTTCATAAATAATTTCCCCATTAGTCCAAGCGATGCACTTTTTGGGTGAATGTTTCGTCTGTTAGGTCCCTACCACACCACCCCTCCCTCCCCCCTGGCCTCAACACCACCACTACCAACAGCACACCAAGCAGCGGCCCCTGCATCCTTCCTCTATTCCTGCACCCCCGTCAGCCCCTAACCTTAGTCCTCCAGGAGCTTAAGGAGTCAAATACCGCTTAGTGGCTCTGGTAGTTTTCTGTTGAAGCAATGAGACAGGCTGGCCATGGCTGGGCGCTGTCAATCCTTTCGTGAGGAGCCCCACAGCCAGGGAGACACAGCTCCACCATTACAGGATTAGTGAATTAAAATAAATCCAACCCCAAGAGGCCCAATCACCATTGGCTTATTGGTTGTGACCGTGCTGTCACTTTGAATGGCTACCTGCAACGAATAGCATATGAGATGCAACATCGCCACGATTTGCCTGACTGATCGGTTAGTATCTGACACCGTGAGCTTAGATTTTATATATAAAATGATTTTATGTCAATCTAAAGTAAGTACAGGATTAAAGTGAGTTTTTTCCCTAAGACCATGAGCGAATTAAAGAGAGGAGGGAATTGAATGCTCAGATTTATGGAACTTTTGCCTTTCTAGTTTTAAAAGAAGGACAGTTTTTGTAAGAAAGTAAAATTTTTAGTGTGTATGCTCACAGGAAATTAGCACTTAAGACAACAGCTGCTATCTAAGTACACTAACAAACAAAACAGTGGTTTCATGATAAGTGTGTTTTAGAGATTGATGAGTCACTGTGAACATTTATAAGATTTAAATTAGAAAAATTTCTCATTCATTTTTATCGTCTCTTTTATGAGGTGACAAACAATCCCGTTGGATACATCACACTGTGCCAGTCAGTTTCAGTTATCAGATCAGAGTTAGAGTAAAGAATTAAATTAAAGTACATGAAGTCATGGCAAAGTTCTACTTTGTTAGTATTTGCTGTGAGACACTTGAGACAGTGACTGTGGTTCAGCAGTTAATCACTGGGTTTGGACAAGAACACTATAGAAACGTGGGCCAATCACATTCCACGATGCTACCAAAGCTCAGTTTCTTACCAGGCCAGAAGATTCCAGCTCCTGTTTATCATACTGAGTCTGAATCACACTGCCGGTGACCCTTGACCTCCCTGTAAAACATCTGGGGAAAAGGAGAATTTCCCAATAAGGGTCAATATAGTATCACATTACTTCAGAATGATTATTAACATCAGCAATAGCCAGCCTCTTAATGTGTGCAGAGGCACCAATCCAAAATGTGGTGTATTCTTTTAAATCAACATTTTAATGGATAGTGAAAGCCTCCCAGGATCCTGCAATCACAAGCCTAATTCAAAACAAACTAATAATAAAAAGAATCAATGCCATCAAAACACATGTGTTTCCCATTTACAGGCATTCTCGGAGAAGTACTGGAATCTTGTGGGGCCTTGACTTAGCAAGCCGTTAAACTAGTTTTTCCCTTTGCTCGACGCTCTGTAAAGAACTTCATAAAAAACCATGAACCTTTTGATAGGTAATAACACGCAGGAAGCCGCGTTGGCCAAGATGAGTTGGAGAACCGCGGAGTCGAACGGGCACCAAATGTAAATCTCGCAGACAGGAGTACCAAGCTGAATGCCCATTAAGCAAACCCCCTTCCCCCCACAGCAGCCCGCATTTCTCCTCCTTTTTTACATTTAGATGTTATTATTGTTCTATAATTGCGTTTCCTTCCCTGCAGCAAACCAGATCCTTTGAAGAGGGAAAATATGGAACACTTCTTTATTTTAAGCAGGCAGGTATTTTTCAATAAACTGGGGTGTTGTCATTGTACACGTAACATGCTTAACGTGAAAACAGGCCATAAATCACAGCAGTGATAAGTGATTACTCTCAAGCCTTTCTCTTTCTCTTTCTCTTTCTCTCTCTCCTTCCTGCCTGTATGCTTGCTCTTGGTTGCTCATATTAACCATCCGATACACTTCATGCCAAACACACCAATTATGAATTGACATACTTTCTTGTTTTGCTTTTGAAATGTAACGACCATGTGTTTGTGCTCATTGACAGCACTGTGTGTGACAGCGGATGAGACAATTAGATGTGTGCAGATGTGGCTCTCATCATAGGGCCTAAGGTCAATGCAAACCCAATGGAAAGAGTTTAGGACAACCTGTACTTTATTAGGATTAATTTTTCTTTAGAACAATGCAGGTTGTTTGATTATTAGCTCACTATCTACAAATACTGTATACATGAATGCTGTCATATCAGTTACAAGCAACAGTCTGTGCAGCCTATGAGTTCTTAGAGTCAGCCACCAATTGACAGAACTTTTTTAGAAAACACATATATACAAACACACACATCCTGAGGTCTGTACTTCCTCAGGAGCAATTTGTACTTGGATGTCCAGTGTAACTTTTCAATTAACTTAATTTTAAGCAAAATAATTCATCATGCTAATTTCATTGCATCTCTTAACTTGATGTTACCCTACAGAAGCCCTGCCCAGCACCCAAAATCTTCTCTAGAAAAATGTCAAAACATTTGGAAAACTAAAAGACCAAATGGACCAGAGCCTCACATCACATATATGCTCAGTGTTAATGATGAAAGAACTATTGAAGAAGAACTATTATTGTGAACTGCTAAGATATGTTTTTACATTTCATACCAGCTGGTTAAAAGGTGCACTTTCCACTTGAGCTGCAGCTGAAATAATTGTTTGAATAAGTTAATCTTCATAAAATAACATTGCATCTTACAATCATACAGGTTGCTTTACAGTCAGTTGCTTCATATGTTAATTTTTAACAGGTCTGCTATCCTACTTATTTACATACTTTTAAATCATCTATATCATTCGTCTTTACTACAATATTAGGCATATTAGGACAAATAAAAATAACAACAAAAAATTCGGAGCTGGGGAGGGGGGTAAAAATTTGAGATGGTAGTGGAGACAAATATTATTAAAAGACTGATAAAAACATTGTTTGTTTGTTTTGCATTTTTAGGTTTAGTTTTTTTTTTAAACACTAATCAAACCGTGAGTATAGATTATCAGGGCCTTACCCTTCATTCACTCTTATATGACTAACTAATAACTTATATGTTTTGGCAGTAATGTAAAAATTGCATCTCAAGATGAATGGCTTGAAATGTGTTCAATCAAAACCATCTCATCAGCGCTAATAAGCTTATTCATAAGATGTCACTAAATTAATTTTGTCGCCATTCAGGATGATCTGTTTACGGGGCAGAAAGTCAAGCATAACAGCCATCCAACAGTCATTCATGAAAGCATTTCGGATAAATGGACATATATGAACAGCTGTTGTTCTTCCTGCGTCTCACATTGCTGCCATGTTTATCTCTGTCAGCCTGATGTTTGGGATCTGATCAATAACACAAGACTGATGTGTCTCATGATTCATGACTACAGCCAGTCTAATTCCCTTACACACACAAACCTTCATTAATGAGTTGTTATTGGAAGAAAGAGAGCCCTTGGTATCTGTTAAACACACATGAGTCCTCTTAATGAGCTCTCTCTCTCAGCACACACAGTCGTCTCTCTGTCAGCTCTCGGGCACAGTCCTACCCCAAGGTTCAAACTAACCCACGCTCCTCAAACATGGTGGAGGAGTGCCATTGTTCCACTGTTTGTGGTTAAAACGTCCTTACAGCCGAAACCAGTACCTCAACCGTTCCTTTGTCTCTGCTGCACCACTCATAGACCTTGAAGAAAAATAAAAAGCACCTGCTTTGCCTGCTGGGACATTATTCCTCTCTGCTGTTGGGGATTGAATGGGTCCTTGACTCAGTTTGATTTTTGATAAATGGAGATGTGTCCAGACTGGCCGAATGTGCACTTGCAGGCCCTAATCCAAGGCCCCAAGAGGCTCCTAACCGTGTCCTTCATCCAATTCTGCCGACTCCCAACAGGAAATGAGGGCTTCAGGGGGCACTGGTAAGGAGACGGGAGGCTGAGTCACATGGAGGGGCACAGCCACACTGCACACCAAGAGCAGCTGTTAAAAGAACGAATCCAACGATAATATTCAGTGGATCAGTAATAGAAAACAAGACATTCGCAGAGAAAGGCATTTTCTTTGTCTTGCTTGCGATATTTTTTTCTCCTTGCTTCGGCATAAATCAGTCTGACCCCGACACGCAGCTCAGAATTTACAACCAGGAATTACTCAGTTCTCCAAAAACACATCTCAGTTCAAAGAACCCTTAAAAAAAAAGTTTGGAGGCTTTTGTCTTTGTGAGAGGCCAACCCCTCCCAAGCAGAGGCAGCCATTAGACGTTACGGACATAATTAATCAGGGAGAGCAGCAAGACACTGATCCGCATCAAACGCCCCCTATTTCCAGATATCTCCTCCAGATTTTCCGCTAACACTTTCTAATCATAAATAATCACACACACCAAAAAAAGACACTCAATTAGATTAATCTCCAAAGTCCTGGCATTATGGGGGGAAAAAAAAGACATTCCTCTGGTCCTTTGCTAACTATCAAGCTGAGGCGTAATTGCTCTCTGGTGATTTCGTATCAGTTGCAAGCTTTGGGTTTAACTTGCCTTATTAGGGGATTTTCAGAGCAGCGTGGATTGAGTGTATTGAGTTTAGACTGACGAGTACAAAGAGGAGATTGGAATCATCCATAGACAGTGTATGATGATTAGATTGGCCCTTGTTTTGATAATTGTGCCACTTGTTGTGAAGTTAGCGTCTGTAGCATAATGATGTCTGGAGCTCGTGCCCGCAGTTTTTCCATCGGTTCGTCAGATTTTCATGGGTAGAACAAAAAGCCCTCTGATGCTTACTGAGAGCTTTTATGATGTTAGGTTCACCTGATATATTGCTAAACTTGTATGTTTTATCCATGCGAGTGACTAGTATGGTGGTTGCCTTTTACCTTTTCAGAACATATCAAAAAAATCTCCCAGTTCAGTCAAGTCCCATCGCTGAGTGATTGGATTGGGTTTGGAAGTGGTGTGGGATTGTTATTGACTGGTAAAGGAATCAAGAAATCGCTGTGCTGAAAGAAATTCCTTTCCCCAAACCCCAGATTTTTTGTTTCTTCCTATGCCAACTGAGATTACTGCATAAGGGTTTTTCTCCCTCCCTCATCCCCCCGGTGAAAGAAATTGCACTGACCTCTTCAATCTATTGCTTCCATATGCGAGCAGTTATCTCTCTTGCAAATGGAAATGAGACCCAAAATTGCAACAAATGGGGCCATGCCACTGAATGCAGATGTTCTCTGCTCCTCGCCCAGAGTACACATGCCCGATCAAATTAACTTTAACCCCTCCGCCGACAGAACAGACATCTCTTTTACAAACCCTGCGCTCAAGCAATTTGTTTTGAGTCGAGGCCTGAGGAACAACTGTATGTCCACACGTGGTAAATAAGAAGTGATGGTATCAAACACCTGGACCAGGCAGGGTGCAGTGTTACCCCCGCTGGAGGGGCTCCCAGCACCAGGCCTCTAGAAGTCCTCCCCTTCCCATGCGTGGGCCCAGTTTGGCCTCCTGGTCAGTTCCTTCTCTTTGAGTGTTTCCTTCTCTGCTGGCAATGAGGGGAATCGAATATTTGACGGAGAACACCTGCTTTGTGGGGTGATTCTTGGGGGTCAAGGCTGAGGAGCTGCAGCGATGGAGGGATGAAAGAATGGCGAAAGAGAGGGGTGGAGGAGGAGGAGGATTGTAAGAGGCTAACAGGTGCTTCCTCCATGGGACTCTGGGAAAGGCAAAGCACTGGTAATGTATGTAAATGGGGGCGAGCTCTTCATCCCTTCATCAAGTCTCTATCATCCCCTCTCTCTCTCTCACACTCTCTCTCTCTTTCTACTCCTCCTCCATCTTGAGTAATAAGAAAGGCCTATAAAAGTGGCCTCACAGATAATTTGCCAAATTGGTTAAATGCTGCAGAGAGCCTGGAGTGTTGCAAATATGCATCCATTCAGAGCAGGCAGAGGTCAGAGCAGGCACCGGTTAGCAGGAAGCAGACAGAAACAACAGCGCTCTGATGATCCCGTCCCACACAATGCCCTTTAGGGTTGTTCTGTAATGACCAGCACGTCAGAGCACATTTAACGCTACATATATCCCCACTGAATTGGTCCAGCCTTTTGTTTACCTGCACACACTCCTCTGAATGGCCTCGATACCATTGATTGAGACTTTATTCTTCACATTTACGTCAATCTCTAGGTGTCTTTTGCCTTCATGCGTGTACATTTTATGTCTATAGTGGAGCAATTTCTATTTTCCTTCCACCCTGCCACCATCTGCTCTCCTTTAGGGACCCTGATTATGGCTAATGAGTGTTTCCAAGCCCAGTGCCCTCATCTATCTCCACAGACCCAAAAACACAGAACACGTCCCTGCTACTTCTCCACCCGTTGCCCTTTTTTCGCTTCCACACATCCACCTCTCCTCATCATTCTCACAACACACAGCAGCAACACCGTGGCTAAATCTAAACCATCATTTATATGGCTGTCAACTTAATACACACAAATATTACATACATGTAGAAGGCATGCAGAATTGAAACATACAGGTGCTAACTTATTTGGCCGGGTCTGTTCCTGGTCCAGGCTAATGAGGAGCAGGTGAGTGGCTGTTGCTTTAATCAAGTGGAGAGTGGGCCGGGCACAGATTTGCAGCTTGTTGAAAGGCCAGGCGTACACATGGGCTTCATTATGGGGTTAGGGGAAAATCAGTCAGGAACAATTGTTTTCCCACTCTTGCAGCTAAACTGGAATAGTTTTCTCCCTTTATGTCTCACACACACCGACACACATTACCGCACATGCTCAGAAAGATGATAGATTCCAATTTGTCTGCTTTGGAGATGAAAATAATCCTGAAGCTGTCTGAATAGCAAACACAGGCTTGAGTCAGTGTGACATTGCTGATGACAGAATATTATTAACTTTGCCAGATAGCAGAGTGCAAGTGAAATAAAGCAGAATTCGTTGCCAAAAATTATTCCTAAATTTTAAAAGTACATCTCAACATTATTAATTCAATTCTCTATAGTTTTAATGATTAAATAAGGTCCTACAGCTGTTATTAAACTTAAATCAGCAGCTCAGTAATATAATTTATTACAGTACATAACAGTTTTATTATTTAATCTATTGCTTTATTTTACAATCCTAATTTTTAAATAAATTATACTATTTAAACTATATGAAAGAGAACATAAATTATTTTTTTATTACTGGATGCATTGCTGAAGCCTCCATGTGAGGCTTTTTTTTAACCTCAGTGTATAATTTGCAAATACATTTTCATACTATTATTGGTAGATTAAAACAGCTGTGCAAGAATGTTACAAATTTTATTTTCTATAAAAACCTTGAACTGACTTATGACGTGACGCAGAGGCTTTAACTTAAAAGGGAATTAACTTATTCATTTTTTTTTACTGTTTACTGCAACACAGTCTCACAACATTTTTAATTGGTGACTAAATTTAACATAAAATTTTTGTTTACCTGGACATGAATTTCCTGATTTCTGTGACACTGAGGATGACTGTTTTGCAAGCTGCACTGTGTTATTTAACTGAATGAAACCAATAAAGCTGCAGATACAATAGTCATGATTTTTGTAACCAGTCATGAATTTTTCTAATGGAAGTCGTGCTGACTGTTATAGTAATAATGGGGATTTGGTGCTCCTGTCCACAAACCCTATTAAAATTTGTTGATTTTTTTTTTTTTTACGATCTGCTGTGATAATGGGATGGTGTTTTATCAGTTCATCGCAAAATTCTAATTAAATCAAATGCAATCCCAATCAGCATGAAATAATATATTTTTACTGCACAGTGTTAAAAATGGTTAGTAGAATATAGCACATAGTTAATCAATAGTTTCTAAGTTAAAAAAAAATTAAAGTGAACCTGCAATGACCTACATTTTGAAAAAAAATGTTATGGCATTTCATGTAGGACCTTTGCACCCTTGCTTTGTGCTTGGAAAGTTAGCATCAAGCTAACTTGGTTGTACTGTAAATAATTTCTTGCTCATGCAGCAACAGCCATATGTCACAAATCAGGTGGTGCTGGGCTGAATTCACTTTTCTGAGTGAAAACTGCAGCTGAGCAGTTTCTTTCAGAATAACAACAGTATGAAGTGGAACCGGATGTTTCCTCTTCATAATTTATTTGTGTCCTCTTTCGCAGTCTGCATGGGGTGAGCGAGGGTTAGATCCGTCTGTGGGACAGCTGATGTAAAATACTTTCATGAGTCTCAGATTACCATCCAAAAGTCAGATTCGAATTTCAAATCCGACTGTTGGTAGCTCTGAGTATCAATTTAAAAGGAAGCTTAATGCACAAAATATATTAAAACTGACTACATGACAAATACTGTGAGCGAGATTTGTCTCACTATGAATCAAGCTTTGAGTGACTAAAGTGGGATAAACAAAAGGAAACAAATTATGTTGGTGGGCCACAAAGAGCTGTTTGTGATTTATGGACCACTGGGGAGGTATAAAAGCACATTCACACAAATTATTCTAACAATTCAGACAAATGAGCAAATAACTTCATGTTAGTCTTGAAGGGAATATATGACTATTTTGGAGAGTTACAGCACGGCGCCCCTTCCTTTCCAGTTTAAATGGAGTGATTCTTAAGAATTATGACGTTAAGGGACTGCATGAAACTGAGGAGGCCCGTGTTTAAAAAGTTAACATCTGCATTTGATGAATAGCTGCAAATATGTTCTAAATATGTCGAAGCTGGAAGCAAATAGTTACTTTATTATTTGGCAAATCAACGTTTGATTCCCAAATATGTTTGAAGATTTATTAGATGTGGTCCCTGCTTGTACTGGCACTAAATATACGCACCAGAAATACAATAATTCAGGGATATTTGAGATTTTAAAAAAAGTTACTGTGTCATATCATTATATTCTGAAATTATTTATTTGTTATGTTGCCTTGACAGAAACGGTAGCTGAATATGTAATACTTCGGTTTTGTTTATTTTTGTATTTATGAAAGTAAAGTACGTTCAAAATCCACAGAGATAAAATCCATCCTTATCTGTCCTCCATCTCTTCTGCGTGTGCTGATTCCTCAAATATTTTCATATCATCCCAGCTACCACAGCCTTAGCAAGGCCACAGAGCTTTTACCCAAAGCCTTTACTCATGCAAACCAAATCACTTTTCTGTTTACCTTAACAAACTCACTTTGCATTCAGTGTTTTTAGTATTTGTATTCACAAGAGGGATGTGCAAAGCAGTGCTAGTTCTCTGACTTCAAACTGTAATGACTTCTCAGTACTTAAAAATCATATGCTTTACCCTGGAGTTGAACTTTTTCGGGTGGAATTTAGAGGATGCGTGTGTGTGTATGTGCGTGTGTGTGTTTGTGTGTGAGAGAAAGACGGACTGCGTGTTTATAACTTTGCATGCATACGCGCATGCCTGTGTGCGCTAAACTCAACAATCTCAGCATCCCAAAGTTGAAAAATTAAACCGGGCCCAGCTCTGCATCTGCAAGACTCGCGGTGAACTTCCGAAGGTCATCTCCAAGTAAACGAGAGGCCTGGTTTTGCATAAAACTTGACGGCTGATCTATGACAAAGCCGCTTAATGTGTCACCCCACTGACAGGCTGCCATCAGGCCTCATTAAGTCCAGCCATGTCAAGGGTGTCAACTAGAGTCTCTCACCGTGCACCAACATCCCAGCCATATGAAAGCAGGTGACAGGAGGAGTTACTGTCATAAAGGAGGGACTGTGAACTCACACCAACCCTTCTGTCAGCCGTTATGACTGGAAAAATACCGTGCAAAGATGCAATAACATGGAGTGTTTTGGCTGGTCATTGGCACAGAGCAGGGAACAATTAGGAGTGTATTTTTTTCTCACAAAGGTCTTTTCTTGGAGGCAGGAGGCTGTTAAGTTGTTTCAGAGACACCCAGCACCTGTAATGCTGCTCTGTGAGGCAAGGGCAGGCGTGGGAGTGTGAAAAGAACTCGTCTTTAACCTTTGAACTCTGCCCCTCACACTGTTTCAAAGTGTAAAATGAGTGGCAGAGGAAGACATGGCTTTACGTTTGATGAAGAAAGCACAGGAGAGTGGGAAAATAAAGGGAAGGCAGCATTTAAGTTGATGCTTGTTCCAGCGCTGGGAGAAATGTGATAGCTGTGCGACACTTTAAACCTTCCACATTGAGAAGGGAAGATTTTGTTTAGACTTTTATCATCGCTGAATAAGGAGAAGTATTTACAAAATAACACAGTAGACATGTTTTTCGAAGCCAGGATTGAATTGATTGCCTGACGACAAAGTTTTTTACAAAGTTTTGTATTCAGTAAGTTGCCTTAAATTTGTATTAATAACAAAGAGTCTCATACATAGAAACTATGGGGATGCCAATTCTAAATGTTTCACAATTGCTGTATTTAAAATATGTTATAAAAATATAATATATGATCCCTGAAAAAGTACATATAAGCAAATTTCACTTTTTTAACTGTATTTGAGCTAATATAGTTACAAATATTTCTTTTATAAATTCTGTTTATTCCATATTTAATAGACAAATGTGCAAACAATGCACCACAAACAAACCAGAATATTACAAGAATACTGCAGAACTGCCTGAATCTGCCACTGATAGCATTTTATTTCTCATGGCTCGGTTGCCTTGTGTCATTAAGTAGGTGCATGGCAGAGACATTGAGCTGCACTCATAATGTGCCTCTCTGTTACCAGTGGGTGCAGCTGTAGTTAAAGCCAGCAAAAGAGTGAAAGATTCAGAGGGAGGGAAGGAGGGAGGGTGATGTATGGCCTGAGTTAAGTTGGAGTTAATTGAGGGATGAAATTAGCAGACCATGGAAATTTTTGGAGAGCTGCACCATAAGGAGCCGGACCGCTTGGCAACAGATATGTTAAGGCAGACACTGGGAATCATTTTCCCCGGTCCCCCATTGAGCCCGATCAGCTTTCCAAGTACTGAGAGCCAAAACAGACGCTGATGTTTGATTAGTCATAGTGAGCATTAGCCCAAGCTTTTCCACTTGCAGAGGAGAGCAGCTGAATCCTGAGTCAAGCACCGACACCGGTAACACATTTCACTGTTTTTTAATCCCTACTGTATCTGACACGAGGTCTGAGCGTTATTTAACTTATCATATTTACTGAGTCGTAGATTAAAAAGAGAAAGCAATCATGCATCAGCGGTGCATGCACATGTGTCAGGTGGATTTTTTTGAGACCGTTTACCTCCCCAGAGTAGGAAGTTTCGCCAGCAGGGTCTGCTAGTCGTCTGAGTGTGTCCACTTCCTGCGGGTTCAACCAAGTTTCCTGTTTGGCTGGTGGCCCTCTTGGTACAGTCCTATATGATGTATAACGGACTTAGCAGGAGAGTGCCTGTATAGGCTCCTGCATGTGTGTGTGTGTGTGTGTGTGTGTGTGTGTGTGCCTGCCATACAGACCATAAAGCTGTCTTAACTTAAGCAGTGATTAATACACCCATCACTTTCTAAATGCTGCCTGCCTGTTCTCCAGCCTCGGCCTCCACAGAGTAGACTTATGTTTGCCTTTCCCAAAGCGCCCTTCCTTTACGACAGCGCGGGGTCAGAGGCAGAAAAGAAGCATTCTTTAATTTGATAATTAGTCTGAGGACTCTTTAGGGTGAAAGAAAAGGATTGGCCTCATTAGCTGTAATTGTCTAATTGCCTTTCATCTAAATAGCGCGCAATTTTCACTTCATGGATTATACAAATATCGTAAATGCACCTCTGTGTTATTTGTGTATCTTGCAACTCACCTTTGAGCAAATAAGCAAATTCTGCTGTCAAGGCCTGCTGGAGTGAGAGATGAGTGTGTTTAAATAGTGAGACGAGTGGACGGATTGGAAAATAGACTGAAGGTGGTAAGCTGACAAATAACACTGAACCTGTAAAGCTGATGGGAGCCAGTTAGAGGCCAGAAAAGTTTGTCCTCACTTATATTTCCTGTTTCAGTTTATCCTCCATATTTTATTCCTTGTTATCTCTAAGATTCTTACCAATTAAGCTTCTATGTTTTTGCTAAGTTCTCACTTTATGTGTTTTTTTCCACAGACTTTCTGTTGACTTATTTCCAAATAATCAGATCATTTCTGATGCTCTTGCTCATCTGCTTACAAACTATCGTAGAAGTCCAAGCTAAAGAGGCCACAAATTATTTCTTTACTGAAAATTTTTATTTGATTTTTACTTGACTGCCTAGTTTCAGAAGTTGATAGGGCCAAAACTCAATGGTCAGTCCTAAGTTCAGAGTCCTTTCTTAGTTCTCATATAAAAAATTAAACACATTGTTTGAAAATTCTAACAATAAAACATAAATCTGCTGTTGTAACCTCAGAGTCATTATCCTGCTAAACAAAAATGATGCCACTTCTAGGTTTTTATATATTATACATGGATCATCAAATGATGAGGTGGCTAACCGGGCTAGCCTGGGCTCTGTTTGCTTTAGTCTTTTTTGCAACATTACACAACAACAAATTGCCAAGATATCACTAATGTTGCCATTAAGTATGTGTCTCGGAGCCTTTAAGGATTTTGATTTTCATGAGTAAGCTCTGAGACATTTAAAAGAGGTGTGATTAACTTTGGCTAGCGAACCAAATCTTATACAGTCTGTCCACAAACAGTGTTATTACAGTCAGATTTATTGACAGCCGTCAAATTACTTTATTGTTGTAATTTTGTGTTTTTTAAACCTTATTTGTTGCTTTAACCTAATCAAATAGGATCAGATAAGATTAGATAAAGTTTGTAACCTCTGCAGGCTGGGGTTTTGTGGGGGAGGGGGTTGGTCATGCATTAACACAGACATAAACAGATCAGCATGTCTACGTTATATGACTTCATTTTGAGTCCCACCTCCTTTGTGTGCTACAACCACGAGAGACGTCATCCCTCACAACAGGCGCCGTAAGTGAGCAGTCTATCACCCCCCCTTCCCGCGCCCCTGCCTCCTCCCTCAAACAGAAAACACACTTATCTATGGCGGGGCCACCTGCCAGCACAGGCCTGTCCTTAGTGTGGATGTCTGTATAAGCCTGGGATTCTGTTACCCTGCTCCCCAGGGAGGGCAGACACTGCTGTAGGCAGCCGAGCTACTGATAAACTGTGTGCTTGAACAGGATGACACACAGCTTAGTGAGTGGCAGGAGGCAGTACATCACTTATTATATGAGCAGATACGGACAGCTTAGGCTTCTCAACACTTTTTTGTGTTGTTACAGTTTCTGTAAGAAAGTGTTTGGAAGTTTATTTTCAAAAGTGAAAATGAGATTAACATAAATGGTTATGTCATACTTGATTGGTTTGCATAAATTGTCGCCGTGTGTGAGCAGATTGTTTGGTTTGTCCTTGTTAAGAAAGAGCCACATTTAAGATTTTAGTCATCTCACACTGACATAAAGAAGTGGACAAAATAGTAGAAACAGGCAGTATATAATGAATATTTTTCAGATTATGCAAACATCATACCAGAAAAGCAGTAGACCAGTTTTAGTAGATATGAAAATAAAGTTGCAGGCCTATAATTCTGCATCACTCTGAAACGCTGCAAATTTTTTTTCTGTGTACTTACTGTTAGGAATGGTTTGGTCAATAGTTCCTCTTCTTTTCCTCTTTTTCTTTTCTGTTTTGTAAATTGTTTTGGACTGGTGTTCATGTGGGTTACACAACGGGTCAAGCTGTGGTGAAACGTCACTGAGTTGTCCG
>JAQNCA010000005.1:5452528-5463932 GCA_029783725.1 Acanthurus tractus | reverse complement strand
GACAGTGTTTATTTACCCGGGATTATATGGTAACACTAACAAAGAAAATATGCCTGCTCTGTGATCAGAGAAGATTTGAAAACCTTAAAAAAAAGCTTAACAGGAAGCAGAGACATTGTCTCCATCAATATTAAGGAGGAATGAACTCACCTTGAAGGATCAGGATTTATTAATCCACTTGAGACACGTCACAGGTCCGGACGCCCCAAATTCAGTCAGCCACAAAGTGTCATGTCGGTAGGACAAACTTTGAGGATCATAGTCTTAAACACCAACAGATCCTAAAGCAATCATCAGGACCTACTTTTTAATGAAGTTGTTCTCTGATGTTGAGATAATTTGTGATTGCACAGTTGTGCAGATATTTAGAAAGTTGATGTAACTTGGTCTTCTTTCAGGAGGCTGATTGTCTTCTCTAAAGATGGAGACAAACATAATCCAAGGCTTCATCTTCAAAAAATTCATCTGTCAAATTTGTTTATAGAAAAAAACTTGGAGGCCGTTTCGCTTCAATTAAAGAGAATCAAGTAATTACTGTGGCTCTTCCGTGAGAGTGTATACATAAGAGGTGTAATGACTTTTGCATGTTTGTATTATCAAGCTCTCAGTCTCAGAGGTCTGAACGTGAAATAAAGTCCATCTGCTGAAGAGGGCGGCAGGGATCGAGATGATTGCATCACAGGATCATCCATTAGCGCTGTCATCTGGGATTCACCAGGGGACCACAGAGCAGCGAGCCCTCTCGGCTTGGAGACGTTCACTCAGCAGCACTCAGCGCTTACAGCAGCAACAGTCTGTCTCAGGTCAGAGAGCTGACAGTCCTCTCCGAGCAGCACAGCTCACACTTTGATTAAAGCATCTGCTACACTGTGATGCCTTTTTCCTCATCTGTACTGATTCTAATACTCAAAGTGATGCAGGGTGCTAATTTAAACTGGAAAGCAACACTGGTCAGGTACCTTTTTCAGTCCAGACTTCTATGTCCTCCCAACTAATCAGTTTTTGCAGACATTTGCAAACATAACACACTCACTTGGGTGGTCTTTGGACTTTTCCTTGAGCATGACAGTTGTGGTCTGTGAGTGATGTTTCAAACAAAGGCAAGAAAAAATAAAAGCCTGAATGTTGGTAAGGCGCTCGTATGCTAGATTGTATAATTCCAGTGCTTTGTTTAACATTGAAAATTGACCAACTTTTAACTTTGTTTCTATTGGCTCGAATGACAAACAGTGTCTTGTTGACAGTAAGAGGCTTCTGTCACTGAAAGCAGCCACACCCTTATTAATGTTTACTGAGTTATACAGAAATTATAAGCTGACAAGCCACATGATTTGTTATACAGAGGGTTTTCTTGGGAATGGTTTCAAACTTATACCCGCACAGTAATTTGGCAAATTAAACTGCGGAAGACAGTCAGGAGAAGAGAGAAAACATCTTTTCCGCTAATAAAAATCCCTCAGTGCTGTTTGCTTTTCTTTCAGTGAAGAAATACTTTGGGACTCTATTGATGATTGACCTGCTTTTGGAGTCAGCCTCAAGTGGCCATTTAAAGAACTGCAGTTTTTCTTCTTCCAAAGTAGCTGCATTTTTTAACTCCAAGTAGACACACGCTAAACATCAGCATGTTAGCCTTGTTAATATGAGTGTATTGCATGCTGAAATTTGTTTTTTTAGCTCTAAGCACTCGGTATAACCTTGCAAAGCTGCTAACACGGTTTCACACCCTGAATCTTATTACTAAATCTGTACATTTCACTGTGTGGAGCTGATAGAAATCATCTTTCAACGTGCAGCTATAGCCAGAGGTCTTTAAAATCCATTTACAAAAACACAGCAAGTGTCAGAAAAAAATAACACGCAGCAGTAAATCCGTACCTTATGTACGCTGCCTCCTGTGAGTTTTACTTGGCCAGGTGTTCTTTGGTCTTTCTGCTGTTGAATTTTGTCCGCTGGTCTGTTGGTCTGCTGGTGTGCTCCTTAAGTTTGCTCATTTTCAAATACATATTAATTTTTTTATGGCACAGAAAACCAAGTCAAAGTTTACAGCATATGATACAATGAATGTTGTGTTTTTTACTGGCAGGTTTAGAAAGATAGGCGTGGCAATGATATTACAATGATATTCTGTAAACTACATTATATTAACAAACATATATAATGTTGTTCATTTGATTCTACTTTTTAAAATCATCTTTTGCATTTTGCCTCATTTTCACTCCAAGTTCCTGGGGCCCCCTTGGTGCCCCCTGGCAGCCCCATCTTTTAGCCAGTCTGTTTGGCCAGTAACATCAGAAAGACCACAGATACTCATCCAGTATATCAGATCGGTGTATTGCTGGTTATGATGAGAGTGTCACATCTCAAGAATCAGGATGTTATAATAAATTATTTTCTATTCAACACTCAGCATTATTTTATGTCAACCTTAAGTAAAAATTTTAAATAGCATTAAAAGTATTAATTAATATGAAGCTTGAATTTACTGCTGTGCATTCTTTAGCTTAATTGCTTTAATCCAGCCGTCATAACTATGGTTTCTATATGATTTAATTCGATGAAAGGACCATATCAAATTTTTTTAGATGATCAATTGCGCTGTTTCTCTTAACCAAGACATTGCTGGTGTCACCTAAAGTATTGTCGTATTGTCCAAGCTGCACGTGTCACTGTGCATGTGTAGATTATGAATTTCAATGTTTCATGTTTTCTGCACGCTGGCACAAAAATGTCCATGTGAGTTACATTCATTCCATTTCTTGTCAATGAATTTCACCCTCTTGTCAGCTCATAAGTAGTAAGCTGCTTGGCCTACTAACGAGGTTCTATTGGCTGTTGACTTGAATAACAACATGTTAGTTAGTGAGTGAAGAGGAGAACAAAGACCTTCTCCTCGTTACTGCTGGTACCTGATTGTTCTCAGCTTTTCTCTGAAGACGGCTCCTAATATCATCTCATAATCTGCCATCCTCTCCTCCAGATGCCCCCGCCACCACTCGCTTTCATGTCTGACTGTCGTTCAAAGCCTGATCATTAATGTGATTTATTTCTTGCTGTGTATTATTTTGTTCCTCTAATTTGTTTGGATTTTTCGGCATGGGCGTAAATCAGAATCAAAGCGCTCGCCACTGCTTTCCCTGTCACCTCTGTTAATGGCCTGTCTGCTGGAGGTTTGCACTGAGAAGAAGCAGACCTGCTGTCTACCTAAATCACCTTTCCATCCTCTCCCCTCATCATAAACACAAAGAGCCCATTGGCTACCAGCGCAAACACCTCCTCTGACTGACCCCGAGCTATAAATCAGCAGCTCTGTGCGATTGCAGGGCCAAAAAAGTGAAAAGTGGCAATGGTGCAAAACAAAAATACAATCATTAATCACCATTTAGACAGTGAAAGTTTTGATACTGAAAGTATTAGAACTTGACACTTTTACCAACAATATAGTTTGACACTTTTTTAAGATATAAATGGGAGCAAAAAACGCAGAAACACATGAGATGAGGAGACTGAGTGAAACAATAGAGCAGAGATGATTGTCATCTGTCCATCACATGAAGAAGGTGTGCCGCGTCTCAGGCGGCATGATGTGTAATGTGATTGGACAGAGTTGTGACAGCGAGCTGTGACCTTCAGCTGCCTGCCTACACCAACCCCACCTTCCAGGGTTCTGGGAGGGATGCCAGTGCTACTGATCAATGGGGGCATTGGCACTCATCATGTCAAATCCACTCCATGTCCATTTCCTGTCTCTTTTGTCATCAGGCCTGCGTTTTCCTTCCGCTAGTCAATCACTCAGAGCTGTGAACCGAACGTTCAGTGCGAGAAGTGGTGATGTTGCATAAATTCACCCTCATTTTTTTTTTTCCAGCTCACATGAAGTCCGCGGATTTAAATCTGCTGTTTTTCATCATCTCAAAGCACTCCACACAAACTGTACACACCAGCGTGCGAGTGGTGCACACACACACAAAAAAAAAAAACGCCAGCAGAGAATAATTCGAGGAGGCGCATAGCCACAGCAGCTCCTAAATGAGAATTTCACCAAACAAACACAATCAGGCCCCTATTACATTTCTCTTTCATGATGCTGAAAGGAAATGCAAACGAGATTAGATAACACAAAGGCCACAAGGCTCATTTCTCTCCTGTGTCTGGAGATGGCTAAATGCTCTAATTCCCCTCTCCGCTCAGCTCCTCAGGCCAAGTCCCCCTTTTGTTGAACCCAAACCAACTGCATTAATTTAATGTAAAATTGCCTCTCGCAGGAACATTTTTTTCCCCCTTCTTTCTAGCACTTTTTTTTTCTTTTTCCAATCCCGGACCCTCTTTGTTTCTGTTACACTCTAAATTAACTGAGCACAAACCACTCCTGCTTTAAGTGAGCATGGCATTGTCTCGAACCATGCAATTATGGAGAGATCTGTCTGTCTGCCAGGGGTTTTGAATCATGGTGCGACCTCAGCAGTTAGAACAAATTTAGAGAAAGTCTGAGAAGGACCTAATGGATAAGTTTGAAGACGAAGCAAGAGAAACGGGGCACTCATCCGAGGGCCTTAACGTCACAGCTACTTGCTGGTTCAAAACAGCAGCGATAAATAGCAGCTACATAACTTCCCTCAATCAGATCGGAGCAATCAGCCTGAAAAAGTTTCCCATATGTAATGGTAGCTGGGCTGAGATGGTTGGGGGGACTATAGGAGGGGAGGGGGCAAAAGAAAGAGAGGGAGAGAACAGGAGTGAGCTCGTTTAAAGAAAGCTGATAAAACATAGAGAGAGGCCGAATTTGAGAGAGAAAAGTGCCAAGGTTACAGCCAGGACACAGGCCACGGGGAGGTTAGTGTGTCTGGCTACAATTAACCAGTCACAGGAGAAATTGAGATGATGCTTCGGGGAGCTATCGCTCCTCAGTCATCTGTGATTATTCAGTCAGAAATTACTGACTCTGAAGGCAACGTGTGGCTGCGTCTGGTAGTTTACTAACACATGTTTCCTCCCTCCACTCGCAGCCATTCAGCAAGCTCCGAATCTGAAAGCACTTTATGCAGGAAGCGATTTCATAGACATGTTTGCGATTTTGATTTCCTCCCTTTTTCGGATAAAATGAAGTGTGACATCAGTGACACTTTTTTTTTTTTTTAAATTAACAAGTGCACATTTAATATTTAACTTTGCAGCCTAATTTGCCCCCTCCCCACCCCCGTTTTTTTTTTTTACCTCAGTTTGCCAAACACCATCTCGAGAACGCCAATTTTCAAAAGCACGGCAGCAGTCTGTGTTAATGTGGGGTTTGCATTGGAAATCTTATTAACTCGGAGCACTTTATGAGATGTGGTTACGATTGTTTAATTAAATAAGCATTAGGGGGCGTTTTCAAACTCATAAAGAAGTTATTCCATTTCCTCCGCTTTCAACAATCCCTGAAAATTGTGTGATAATTAAAACCCTCTAAGTGTTTCATAACATAGAGCACATTTAATACTTGACACTCGTTTTGCACAAACATACAGTTTATTGAGAAAACAATGTGGCCACGGTGAAATCGTTGTGGGTGTGCAGCCATTTTATTTAAATGTGGTCTGATGTTAGCAAAGTTTAGTTCTTTAGCTGGAAAAAGAGCTGAAATACAAAGACACAGGAGGTAAGACATACAATAAGCGCTGCCATACGCACAGATGCACCCACCTCATGAGTGTTTTCTTAATCTCTATGTACTTTATGACAAACAAAAAGCAGAGAATACAACTTAAAATATAAAAATCCACAGCTACTCTGTGCTTGGTTTTGTCAGCCCCTCAGTGAGCCACGGCTTATTTGTTTGTTATTGCAGCTGATGTGTAACGTGGTTAACAAACACAACATCTGCAACTTGGCACTCTGTGCGAGGTACCTTCAAAGCCTCAATCATGCTGCATCCAGGGATTATGTTCATACACTCCTACTCAGGCACACAGATGTAAACACAAATGGGTCCTCAAGAACAATTTTTTTTTTTTTTTTTTTGGAAGTTGCTGCAAATAAACGGCAGAGTTGAAAGTGTTTGTCGGTACTGATGATCTTACTATAACAGTAATAATTGGGAGTGATCATGTGGTTTTGGTAGGCTTGTGTGTTTGGCCCACAGCTCGCCTCAACATCTGAAGAACCTGACCTGCAAAGTTTGTAGCTCCAGATGTGGCTGCAGCTTTTACCCCTGCACGGTCTCCCACACCTGATTTATATCCTGCTCTACAGCACCGCACATGTGTGCACAACCCACATACAGTGCATGTGCTAAACACACACACATAACTGTATTTACACACACACACACGTAGCGTATGCATGCAGAGAAGACACAAACACACATACATCAGCTCCCACAACCCCACATTAGCACACGCAGAGAAACTCACAAGCACTCACAAATAAAAAACAAGAAATCAATGTAACCTGTAATTTTTACAGGGCTGATTTGAGTGTGTGTGACAGGCCAAATCCAATAGCTGCAGCAGGGCTGACAGGCCTGACATGAGTCTTGCCTTGCCGGCCCCTCAATTATGCATGGCCCAATGTTTCCCTGGATCTTAATTGAATCACACTGTCTCAAACTTGTTATTTCTAATTTGTTGCATTTGATTTCTGACATCAGCGCTGCTGTGTCATGAATTATGCAAACAGGAGGACCTTTAATTGTGCGTGTTATTAAAACAAAACTAATTGCAGATGATTAAAATGTGACTAGGAAGCAGGATGTCGGGGGCTTCACCCTGACATGGTTTCGCTACTACTGCCAAATAATGATTAGGTCTCACGGCTGTCTGAGCTGTTGTTGTTTGGTGGTTTTGACTGCAACCTTGGAATATATGTCGCATGCTTTAATGGAGGGACATGATGTAGTCTGCCGGTATCCTGCATGCTGCACACACGGCTGTGTGGTGATATAATGCGTGATGATGACACACTGTATAAAAGTAATTTAACACCTGAACATGCTGAAATATAGAAACACATTCATATATCCACACAATGGGAGAAAGAAGAATTGGTAAAATTTATCATTTCAGCTTCTCCCACTTGTATTGATTATACCTCATGCATTTTGATTAGTTCTCCATCCAGAAATTGTCTGATTGTCCCCTAAAGACATAGAAAATTGCTTTCAATATTGCCACTTTCAAGGTGACAATATACAGAAATTGACGTACAATGAGAACCTCTTGGATTCAATCTTTTTACGTGTGTTGTGAAGCAAAAGTAATAAGGCATTTTAACTAGATATAAAAGTGCAATTGAGAAAGTCACATAAAAGTAGAGTAAGTCAATATAACATATGTCTATACTATTTCTAAGTAATGAGGATTTCATGTAGAGAAACAAAGCATTTGAAAAAGTGTGTTACCTTTTTCTTTTTTGGGTCGAGTAACACCCTTTTTGTTCTTACTATTAAATACTTTTGCTCTTTTTAGTCCTTATTAATGCAACTATGAGCAGCTGAGCGGGAACGTGATTACAAAATGAGATACCGTGTAAAATAATTGTGCAATTATTCCAATAAAGCCAAAAGCATGCATGTGTAAGGTGGTAAATGGTAAAATGAACCCTCCTGTTCTACTCATAAGAGATTTAACAATTGAATTGTGCCTGCAGGGCAACTGCTCAGCACCTGACTGAAGGTAGGGATCCTCACGGCTGTGTTCCATACGGGACGTTGGAGATGTCTGGAAGTCATTTCCACATGTAAGACGGTGGGAGAGGGGGTGGGAGGGAGGGCACACTTTAGTTTCATGAATGTTCAATCAATTCAATAGGACAGCTTAACTTTCTCTTTTCCCTCTCAGAGCACATTTATAGGCCCACAGGCATTCACAGGCTGCATTCAAAGGCAGACTGTGCCTCATACAAAAAAGCAGGGTAATTTCACTTTTGAGGGGGCAACAGCTGAAAGCTGTAGTAAAGGTAAAAAATAAAGGAAACAAAGGTAGTCAAAAGCTGGGTTTTTGGTGCTGAAACATATGTGATCATGTTTCATTCTGTCATGTGAGCTATGTGAGAGGCTGAGAAGGTTTTATATGAGGCTGTTTAAAGCTGTTTTTCAGAGCATTTTCACTGATATTATGTAAATATGCGGCATCATCAGGTAAAAAACAATCAAATCCTTTGGTTTATGACCGAAACTGTTGACATTCCCCTCAACCGCAGCCGACAGACTATTCCTATTTTGTTTTTATTACTAAATGTTTGCATGTTAACACGCTAACTGAAATGGTAACACTGGAAACATCATCCACTAGCTGGTTGATAAGTTTGAGGATGATGGAGACGATGGCTGCCACACATTGGACATTTTACCTCAGCACTTCTTAGCACATTCTGTATAAACTGTGCTACAGAAATTAAGTAATGCTAACTTGTATTATTTTACAGGGATGCAGATTTAAACTCATCAATCACTCCCCACATCCACCTTCCCCCAGAAAAAGACAGCACTCAGTGCTCACATAAAACCACCTGTCTGCAGATCTAAGATGCTCACTTTTACACAGATGGGATCCGAATGCTCAACCACCATTGAACTTGATGTGTAAATGTAGGAGGGAACCATGCTGAAAAAAATAAGTGTGCAAAATTTCCCAAAAGTTGACTCCCTCTAACTAAGGCCACGAACTTATCAATCACATTAAATACCTGCTGAAACATTAAAATGTCAACATTGTCATCTTGATCATGTATCATGCTGATGTTAGCATTTAGCTCCACACAATGCTCTGCTAAATTACACCTCCACAGAGTAAGAACAGTGAATTAAGGGTCTTGTTATAAATGTTTTTTTATTCCCCTTCCATTTCAGGACACCATGGTTATATTTTTTAGGTATTCAGCTGTGCCTTTTTGTTGCATTTCTCCCAATTGTTTTACTTTAAGTATTTTTCTTTTCCATCAATGATAAAAACAAACATTACGCTCTGATAGCTTCCATTAGGACAGGACGGAGTATGCTGCAGATGAGATGACACCGCATCGGCCTCAAACTAATGCCATTGAGCACTGAACATTTGGTAAAATGCTCTACTCCTAGCTAACACAATCATCCATAACCAGTCCGTGTCCTGGAGACGAGGCGGGGAATATATATACATTTCCTTGAACTCCCAAACCCTACCTGTCAGTTGCTTGTGTCTCAGCCAGGCCCTAAAAAGCTTTGTTCTCATTATGTATGCATGCTAAGCAGCGGGTGACGTGACCTGCCAATTCAAAAAGTCCATCTTTGCATAAAGTCTATGTCAATAAGGTGCCTCGGTGGTTGGGTTTCTGTCTATATGATAAAGTAGCTAAGTATATTTTGCCCGTGCCTCCTGGATGGCTGCAGAACCTTGTCTGTGGAGATGACAATTAGAGTCACTTTCCACCCAGGTTAGGCCAGACAGTTCCTGTCAACCACCGGCAGAAGAGAATGGAGGAAGACAGAGAGTAATATGTGTACCACTCTGATTCTGCTTCACCTCGTGATCCTTGCACTGACCACCAAGGGGAGGGGAGGATGCAGAGGCTGGAGGAGAGCAGAGGCACACACACCTCAGCAGTTACTCCAGATCTATTTCTAGTTTTAAAAAGGTTATGAGCTGTCAGTGAGTCATTCTTATATTTTTCAGTTACCATGTTCTCATATCAGCTTTCATGGACCCTCAATGTCCTCCAACCAATAAAAGTGCCAAAGGAATCATCTCGGAGATTGTAAGGGAGCATAATATATGATACAATAGGAAATGATCCGGTTCGGTGTGTGTATGAGACACGCTAAGCACACAACGATGCACACTATGTAAATTAAACATCCGATGGGTAGAAAGAGCTTTTTCTGTGGTTTATTGCCAGACAGTCCAGCCAAGCAACCATTACAGTTGATGTGCAAGAGACATAGCAATGATCTCAGATCAGCGTTTGAATCTGACTCACACTCAGCCCCAATGTCTTCTTAACAAATCTAAAGTAGAGCAGCCTGTCAAACGTTTTGGCACAGCAGTGCAACTGTCAGGTTGGAGTGTGTAAGAAATGTGCTGCATGTCTCTGTGTTGCTGCTTCCCCCTGAAAGGATTAATAATTTACATGGGATTACTCTAAAATTCCACCATTTGCCACAAACGTGTGTAACATTGATTTGTTGAACTGTCATAATGGCACATCACTCAAAGTAAACAACCATCACCTCACCAAGAGCTGGAGGTAAATGTCTCTCTCTCTCTGAGAAAGTAAGATGGAGGAGGTGGAGGAGGTGAAGGAGGAGGGGTGGTTTTCATTCCTTTCTCATGGTTTCCCATCGAGTGGCTCTCTCCTAGCTGAGAGAGAGAGAGAGAGAGGGAGAAAGAGAAAGCTGTAATTGCTGTCAGTCTCTCTTGAGCACAGCCTTAAAGGCAGCTGCTGTTTCACAGCTGAGGAGTGAAAGGAGTTTGGGCTGTGTGGCTTCCCCTCCAGGCCTCTGGAGGATTTGGTGAGTTCTCTCTCCCCCTTCTTGTTTACCTCTCATTGTCAACAACGACACGTTTTTGTTTTGTTTTTGTTTTTTGGTGGAGGGGTGCAGGAGAATCAGAGGGCTAAGAGCCTATCATGCTCAGAAACAGAGACACGGGTAATTGAAAAGATTATCCTCAACATGCCAGCTATGATTTGGAGGTTTTTTTCAAGTGGTGAAAGTTTTTCCCTCCAAAATATTGCACACAAATATCAAAACAACAAAAGGCTTTTCCTAAAAACATCAATACACAGATTTTGACATGTCTGTGTTTACTCCACACGCCTTGTCAGCCACTTTGGCAGATATAAATTCATCCAAGCTCCTCTACTTTTCCATAAAGCATCTTCTAACCTGACAGACTGTAGTGTCATTTTATGTGCACTTAGAAAATTTCCCACATTCGAGGTCTTAGCTGCCCCGATCATACAACCCCACCCTGCTCAGAACAGCCACATCAACAGCACAGACCTGCCATAAGTGCATGTCTGTATGTGTGTGTTTATCTGAAAAAAATATACACATTGCAATCACATTCATTCATTTTTTTTAATATACATATATGCAAATATTTGCTGTTGTTAATCACAAAAGAGCACAGTCACATTCTCTCCTACACTTTCTGGCTGACTTAATCCCTCCTTATTGGCAAACATTAGAATTCACTTTAAGTGTTGCCCGCAGAGGTCAAATTCCCTCTTAGGGTGAAAAGCTGCAGGAAATTGCCTGCATTAGGGAGATGTATTGGTGTGAAAAGATCCCATGACATGCTGCTGAGCAGGTCAGCTCTCTGCTATTTGTTCCTCCTGCGTCCCTTCTCTCTCTCTCTCTCTCTCTCTCTCTCTCTCTCTCTCTATCTCTCTCTCTCTCTCTCTCTTTGTCTCTGCCAGCTGTACAAAAAAGCTTTAGTTAGAGTGTCTA
>JAQNCA010000005.1:5405444-5416694 GCA_029783725.1 Acanthurus tractus | reverse complement strand
TGTGTGTGTGTGTGTGTGCGTTTATATATTCACACACATATATAAAAGCAACTTAATTAAATGTGAATAAAACTTTCATACACTACCTTGACTATAAAATGTTATTATGTCATGTTATTGTTATTATTATCATCATTATCAAACTTTTATTTAACTTGATTAAAACCTTGTTGAAACTAGACCTTTCTTTCACAAAAAGAATCTGGCCAAGAGGATGGAGAGTTACACATTGTGGCCAAAGAATATGGTACGAAACACACAACAGACAATAAACAGGACTAACAACACAGAGGTGCCAGCACAAAGGCAAAGACTACCATTGTGTAAAAAATAAAATATTCAGCCTCATCAGCCACATCAGAAAGATTTTTATTGGCAGTGGTTGTTTAGAAGGCAACAACTGCCATGATCACATGCAACTTCATGATATCATCAAACTACGTCTTTGTTTTCATTGTTCTAATTGAAAAAAACACTATGGCAGCGCTGTGCCATGCACCACTGTGCATAAAATTTTGCTAACCATCTGCTATCTATTAAGTGTAATTATGAATAAAAAAATGTGTTTGGTGCTAAACAAACAGTGAACAAACTGCCCTTTTATTCACACGATGAATTCAGCGGCGAGCTTTGGTTTGGAGTTTGACAGTGAAGTTGCTGTTTTTATTTTTCTTTAAATGAGCACAACAGAGATGAGGAATCGTGGCGTTGAACTGTGATATAATTAGAGAGAAGCCCCAACCCGTCTGGTCAAATGAGATCATTTTTCCTGAGCGTGCCCTGGGCCAAGCCTGATTAATTTGCTACACATTGTGTTGGCTTATTGTACCGGTTGCATTACTCGTTCTCATTCTGTTACTGATCATGATGAATCTCTACTGAAGTGACACAAACAAGGGGGTTTTTCCCACACAATAGTACAAATTAATGCAGGGTATTTTTGTTTCATTTTAGGGAATTTACAAACAAATAAAAGGCAAAGGATTTAGGATGTTTTTATTGTATATAAATATAATATTACTGTAAAGGAATGTCAGGAGGGCAGGGGGGAACCCTTAAATTGCTCTAATCCTGAATTAAAAGTAAAAATAATAATGACAAAGATGGATTTTGTGTCATGAAAATTGTGTTTTGCCATAAGCAGGCATTCATAATGTCTCAGACTATTCATACATATGAAAATGAAAATATCATTACAGATAAGACCACTCTTTGGTAAAAGTAGTTCAAATTAGCTCACGTTTACCAATTGCAACATTAGTGATGTTTATAATTAATGCCTGAATAATTATGACTCAAACACATACAAAAATTATTATAAAATGAGCCATGTTCTGTGTATGTTTAATTAAGATCTATTGACACAAAAACAATATAATAATTAAAAGTATGTTTTTTGTATGGTCACATGAAAAAAGGAATTGTTGTGTCCTCATAAACATTACAATGAGACCTTAGCATCAATAGAGAGAGTTGTTTGTCTCCTGTTGAGTTCATCATTTTGCACTGCATGTTTCTACGGTAGCCCAGAATGGACAAACCAAACACTGATTCTGAAGAGGATTTTTCATGTTTTTTCCCTTTTTAGTATCATCATTAGCAGCCATTGTAGTTTTTCCTACATGCTTTAAGAGATGTGTTCAGTTGGTTTCAATCTGCAACCTCACCACTAGATGCCACCAAATCTTATACACCTGTCCTCTAAGCCCATACTTTGATACTAATACTTTTATTTTGCTTCATTTAAAGTTTGATTTCCGGACCTAATGAGTATTTGTAAACTATATTATTGCTGCTCTTTGGGATAAAGTGAAAGGATTTGAACATTTCCCCTCCAGTGTTTCACTTAAAAAAGCCTAAAGCTCTGCCTTCACTTATGTCTTCATCTTAACAAAGAGCAGAAATATAGTAAAGTTACATTTAAAGTTGCGTTAACATTCTCTACATGTTTACATATACGATTTACTATGTGCACTCCCAATTATTGACAGCAAAATAAAATGTATTAATTCACTGAATCATGTTATGTGGGGGAAGGGTGTTGCATTCTGTTTTTCTCAAGGGGAGGGTCCAAAGAAAATATTGATATCAACTCTGAAGACAGAATTGCTTTGTAAGAAAGTGAAGCATTCGTCTACTCTTGAATGTAGAACTTCTAGATTTAGGCACAATTAATAGGGGACTTTCATTTTTAGTACTTGACGCAGAGTCTGTTTCAGGTCTGAGCTATAATGTTAGATATTAACACTGACCCAAATCAGGCTGATGTGCAGTCCTGACAGCCTAAGTGATTTTTTTCGGTAGTGCACACAGAGAGCTGCTGACCATATTTTATGTAAATCACATTTCCTACAACCAAAATGTTCCCTGAGGACAAAAATCTGAATTCACTCAGTCAGGTCTGACCTTTTGGCCTTGGAAAGTACGGCTTTAGACCAGAGACTCAGAAGCTTAATCTGTTCATCCACACTTTAATCTCTTTGTGGATCTGCAGCAGAAGAGTCGTGCTAAATGACTCATGCTAAAAATCTCCATGATGGAGGGAAAAGGTCAAATTTTGTTTCACTCATATTTTACTGTTTCATCTTTATTTTAGACCAGCTCTGCCCATCGGTTCTACGTTAAGGTTGTGTTATTAAAATGGCAACACAGTCAATCTTTTGCCTTTCATCCTGTTTTTAGTCTAAGAAGCCAAAACTCGGGATGAAGTTGCACTGTGTTGGTTTTCCGAAACACGCTCTCAGTGATCACATAGTTTTGATCACGGTTAAAAATGTTTTCTGCACTGTTTTTGCATTTTTACATTTCATTAGTAAAACCCCAAAACTTGGAGTTGTTTTCATTTGCATCTGAATGCATTTGACCCTCACACTGGAAATGACAGATAATTATTTTCCCTGAAGTGTTCCTTGTTTGCAGGGCGAACAGAGCAGAGTGCAGAGCTGCGGCAATTGCTCAAATATGTTTTCCAGCACAAAATTGCAGTGGTGGGCTGTTTGCTTTTTCATTAACATTCACCCCCTGTCTGATTGCCTTGAATCTGCAAGGCTCCTTCCTCTGAAATCTCTTCTCAGCCACCCTGCAGAGGACACACAGCAACACAGGTTTGTCTTTTTATCTGGTTACACAGACAAGATGCAATGTGGGACGGTTTTCAGCATGAGATGAGTTGAGATAAGATGAGAAAAAATGTCTTCTAAAAATTACATTTATGTACCACCAATTCGTTTTCCTGCTTACGTTGTGATGAGAAGCGAAATCCTTTCCTGGATTATGTTAATAGGCAACATTTTTTCAAGTGAATTTTTCAGCTTGTAATGAATGCAATAATGTGACTCCAGATCATGAGGTTCACACCCTAAGTCTTGCACGACGGTAGGTTAAGGCTATTGCCGTTAGCTTTTGTTGAACTGGCAACTTATTTAACCTGCCATTATATATACATTTTATTGCTCAGTAAAAATGGCTATGTAGAGTGATGAAACTATTAGTGTTGAGATTGGGTCCCCATTAGTGTCACATTGTAATTCAATTCTATCTGCTTTCTTTTGCAAAGATTAGGGATGTTTTAGATCTGTTTCTGTTTGATTTATGTTTAGTTTTATATGTTTTTTGGATGTTATTTTACACAAATTAAGAGCATTTCATCAATATGTCGGTGAAAAATATAATCCAGAAAGCATTATGTTTTGAATATTGCAAAAGGTTGCGCATCATGTACAAGCATTGTAACCTTTTTAAACACAATGAGTTTCCAAAAACAATATCTTGACATGTAACGTGTAGAAACTTTTGAGGGCAGGGCTTGCTGCTCTAAAAGTTTTTGATTAGTTGGTTAGTAGCAGCGTTTTACTCAGGCAACTATTTTTTTAAAAAATCTGCCGCTGAAAAGCTTTTATTTTGTTTATTGCTCATCATAGACAGCGTCATTTTTTTCATATGTTAGCAGACTATTTTTCATATTGTCAGTGGGTCTTTAAACAATAGAAGCAGTGAAAACAAAGACAACATCTGACTGAAGGAATCTTTTACTTTTTTGTTAAAGCTTCTTGACTTTGGGTTGAACTGTGAGAATGCAGTTTAAATGGGCATCTGTGGACAAATTGGTTCAGAAAAACAGAATCACAGTGTGAGTGATGTTATTCGTTCATTTCATCACATTACACAGACTGGTCTCATACACACAGCCCACGAAGGCCTTCCTGTCAGTAGTGGAAATTTTTAACAAGTTGCAAAATCTCTCTCGCTGACATTGGAAATGTATCACAGCTAATTCTCTGTCAAACAGATGTTTTGCTGGGCCACATCAAAACAAAAAGCTTCTGAACGATCTCCAAGCAGAGTGCTGAAAAGCAGAAATAATTTTGGTGACCTTTGCTCCGCCTTTGGTCCGGATTAGCATAAACCACTCTGGGTGACTGAGTGTGATAATAAGCCACAAAATAAAGATGTGGAAAGTTACTCTGCACTGTCACAGAGTCACACAAAAGTGTGGTTCACAGAGACATCTTTTCAGTTTTTCATTGGAAAGCTTACATGATATATTTACTCAGGAGTCTTTTTTTCTTCTTCTTTTTGTTTTAAAGTGTTTAATTGCTGACTTTATCAATCTTTTAATTCACTCACTGTGGCAAATGCAGTTAAAGACAAACATGCACTGGGATGAGGAATGTGGATTTGAGAGCTCCTGGCAATCTGAGCTGACTAAAGCTAATGGGCTTGGAATTTACTCTGATGGTCTGCTGGGATGGTCTACTGTTCTCAACTTAATCATATTTGCTCTCCCATTTAGACGAATGTTTCTGTAAATATGAGCTTAACCTAAACTGTCTGTGCATACAAGCCAAGCAGCATGCAGCAGTTTCTCCGTGCAGCAGCATGCACTCTGCTGTCTGCAGCTCGGATAAACAGGCAGCCCGGCTGGAAATAAAACTGCTGTTTGGTCGAGATTATTGATCACATTAACGTGCAATAATTATTTTCTCAGGGTGAATTTGTTGTCTAAATACCAGTTTGAAGCTGTGTAATTAAAATAAGCTTTGAAGAAGACACCAGTAAGGAGAAGTGACATTTAGAAAAAAACAAACATATTTGTGAAAAACAGCTCTAAGTGAAGTGTTTGTTTCTCGGCACTTCAATGGAGGACATTTCAAGATGAATTATGGTTTTAAAAAGCTGCTGAATGTTTATTTGTACCATATCCACCATGTTACCATGTTACTAAAAAAAGGGAAAGAAAAACAATGATGCATCATTTCTCAGGAATGTATTTTTCCTCCAAAAGTCACTTGCCAGTGGAGCTCATATGTTCTCAGTGACTGCGGGCAGTTCAAAGATTGTTTATGAACATGAACAACTGTCAGTGAAAATAAGAGCCAGGACTCTGATGTGTAATGTCATCACTCTGAGGCTGGTGTACACACACACACACACACTCACACATGCAGAGCAAATGTTATTTTTATTTCAACTCCAACTATGTTCACCCTAATTGACTTAAATTCATATCGCCATAACAATACTCATCAGTCATTTAGCAGCAAGTTTTTGTTTTTTCTACTCTGGGAAAAACCTATTGATGTGTATGTGTTTGTACCTCTTTAAGACATATAAGGGGCCTGACTGCATTGTGAATTAAATAGAAGCTTTTTATCTGTTTAGTAAATTAAAGGAGATTCTACATAAGAATATTTAACTGTTTCACTTGTTGGGGTACAATTTACTCGAGTTGTCACTTATAACTTCTGCCTGTTAATTAAACAGGTGTGTTTTATTCCTAATCATACATTGTTGTACCTGCAATGCCAGCACTAAATTCATAACTTTGAAAAATAGATACAAAAATATAAAGCGATGGACAGATTTTGTATTTCAAAAAGCTTGTGCTCAAGTTAACGGTCTGCTCACACTTTTATGTTGCTTTCATGTTGCCCAGTTGTGAGTTATTTTATTTTGGTTGATGCTAAATTGTCCCTTGTGAGTTGTTTCTGTAAAGTAGGAAACTAGAGACACCTGAAGTCATTTTGACAGGCCTTTTTCACAGCAGACATTTTGACTTGCCACCGCGGAGAAAGCTAGATAACATTAATGATGGCTCTGTTCTTTTCAAGTGTCCCGGTAAGTCGTGGCAGTGTGACGGTGACACAGCAGGAACACCAGGAGCATGAAACTGAAACGGCTACATGGAATTCAAACATCACTTTTATTATTTATGCGCTTTTTCTGCTGTGACCTGTTAAAATATCATCAGTGAAATCTGAAGTTTATGTAAGGTGAATGTTACTTTTATTCAGAGGAAAGCCTGTGATACTGTGGCTGCAAAAACTGACTAAATAAATCCATTAAATCCTTTCCTGATGTGAGATTTTTTTTGATTATTTTTGCTGTGATTAAATTTATCATAAAGGTTGACTCAGATGCCAAGTGACCTTGTCAAAATTTGATGTCTTTATTCTGTTAGTGACTCCTGAGTGGAGACAGAGTGACACAAGAGGAGAGCTGGGAAATGCTTGGGTCAGAAATACATTGAGCCCACTGGATGGAGCTGCAACGACACTCTGCCAGAGAAAGCCACTCTAACCAGAGCTAACCAGACGATTAAAGCACAAACCAAAACATTCAGCTGAAAACAAGTCAAACACAGTCACCAAGCACACATTCCATATCTCTTACTACATCTGTCATTTAAGTTTCTACGATTATTTCTAAGTAGAATAAATCGCAATGTATATATACAATAAAGCAGTTAGATGGAGGTTGATAAAAGACAGCACAAGTCAAGATTAAATTTAAATTATACTTAATTTTTTGTTATTTATTTTGAGGTAGTGTTTTAAGTGTCTGTGTTTGTAGATGGAGCTGATACATTTTAGTAATAACCCTGAATTAATGGGACATTACACTGCAATAGAACAGAAAATACAGTGTTTTTATTAGATAACTGACTTGCATTACAACAACACATGCCAAATGCTTGATCTGAAAATAAACTGCTAATGAGTGTAACATAAACAACTGAAGGGAATGTGAACTTAATGCCCCGCTACTTTTTTTTTTCTTCTCTCCTCAATTTTCTAAGTTTGAATTCTTGACACTTTCCACCTCTGCTGAAAAGAAAAAAAAAAAAAAAAAAAAAAAATAAAAATTTTTTCCCCAGAGTTAAAATTTTAGTTTTAATATATTTTGGCATTGTTGTTGACTCCAGATACATTTATGAGCATTGGCCAACAAAGCAAACCCAAGTCTAGCCCAAACAAACGGGGATGAAAGGCGGCCTTTGATCCCCGGCCGACCGTAGTGACTTCAGCACTTCAGCTCGATTGTTTTCAGCTGAGGTTTCTCTGGGTGGCTTCACTTCAAGCTACAGCTGAAACTGCCGGAACAGGATTTACTCGGGATTTGAGAACCACAAAGTTGGCTCACCGAAAAAACTCTCAGCTAAACCAAATAAACTCTTTTTCTCCGAGTCATTGCGAGCGGCCCCTCGAGTTATTGTGATATAGAATGACAAAAGCTCCGACTTCACGTCTTTTCTGCTAAATATTCACCCTCTTCTCAGGCCCGTGCTGTCATTTCACACCACCGCCGCTGCCGGCTTTAAGTTAAAGGCTACGACAGCCACACATTCCGTCTGATCATAGTTGTGTGTGACATTTCAAAGCGGATTATGAGAATGAAATGTGATAAAAACTATTTTCACGTGACCCCTGAGCACTTGACCTCTGATGGGCTAGCGCAGCGTAGCACCGAGCCTCAGACCTCTGGGACTTGCATGTTGTGCAATCACTGTGTTTGTAGAGATTTAGAAGTGGACAACCTCGAGGAAGCAATCACGATATATGAAAATACAAACCCACTGCATTTTGTGGCTCTAAAACCTGTGATTTAACACTAAACATAAAAAGTCGGCACAGTCAGAAATGTTTTCTAGTTTCTCCTAGATACAACAAACACAATCAACAAACAAGAAAGCTCACCAGCAATGAAAACATGTAATATCAAGCGCAGTCGTCTACTAAATATCACCACACACACCCCTCTCACACACACTCCTCTCCACTATTAATATATTATTGTGTATTTTTTACTTGTGGCCAACATAAATAGAGTTATGTGCTTGAACATGTTGACAAAGTAGCCATGGCTCATTGGTGTTTGATGGATGGCCGTGTGTGCCATGCTAATTATTAGCACACATAAAAGGATGCTGTTATTTCCAGACCTGGCCCAGCAGGTCCAAGCCGGAGGGGGTCACCGGGTAAATACGGAGCCATCAGTCTGCGACTATATCACTCAATCTTGATGTATGAGCAAAGAGGTACAAATTAAATGCGCTGCGACCTTCTAGGGGGTACGGCACTCAACAGGACGCCATTTGGGCTAATTCCTGCATGGAGTTCAGACAATAGGCCACTATACCACATGGTGTAATTACTTTGTGTACACACATCTGGAATTAAGCTCCCAGTGGAAGCTAATACACTTGGGGAAAAAAAAAAAAAAAAAGGCCAACCATTTTAGATGTGCAAAATTTAGTTTGTGTGGGAAGAACAAGTGGAAGGAGTGTGCAAGTGTGTTTGTGCATGCACGTGCGTGTGTGTGTGTGTTTGTGGCTACGGGAGGGGAGTGGCTTCCAAAGTACACGCTGATGAACGCACGCTAACTCTTGACCTTTGCAAGTCATCTGCTCAGAGTTAATCATCGCTGCTGAAACAAGAAGAAAAGATCCTATTTGAGCACCGAGCTCAAAGAAGATTACATGTCATATATACGTACAGTATCCCTCAAATCTCCTGCTTGCCTTCTATTTTCCCTCTACGCTTACAGGCTTCCCACTCTGGTTATGGCCATCTTGCTTCTATTTGACGACATTACAGCCCTGCTTTCCACAGCAATCCTATCTGTGTCATTTGGACAAACATGGGCAGAGAGATGTAGGCGACCACGTTGGGGGCTGCAGATTCTGGTCGCATCTGGACTTTATAGCAGCTCAATTTTCAGCTCAGATTGGATGTGATGAGCCAGGCTGGCTGACATGGAGTCTACGTGAATGTCAAGTCGAGACTGATATTGATATTGATCCACAAGTTGAGACAGTTGCTGAGCGTCAGCCGCAACACATAAGAGACGCAAGAAGAGCACGAATCTGCATCGGGACGTAAATACTCCAGACGTTAGGGAAGGGGATTAGCTCGACTGCTGTTATTCTGCTGCTGTAGCTCCGTCGTTCTGAGTCATTTACAGGGATTATCGTCCTGTTTGTGTTCTTGTGTATACTGAGTTAAGAAGTGCGTTTCCACACCAGCCACGTTTACTTTGTGCATGCAACTCCGAGAAATCATGCGTCGTCAGCTTAAGAAGTTGTAAAAATGTTTTAAAACTCCAGTACAAATATTTATAACTTTATTGATAGTTTACTTGTACAAGATGTACATTCATATTTTGTGAATCAAAAAGGGGAAAAACAAACAGTACGATGATTCATGTTTAGGCATGCTTGCATATGAAATGATAATCATTTTTTAATGGGTACAACAAATTCCGTGGAGTATTGTTCAGTTCAACCATCCCTGAAATGTTTGTAAACTCGGACACGCTACATTTTTTTTTTTTTTTTTAGGCAAACAATGCACTACAGCCACACCTCCTAATTCAAATTTAACACTTAAAAAAAACCATACAAAAATAAATGCAAAGCCATGTAAAAATGTACACTTGTAGTTCAACTATTTCATCTTTCATAAACTTTCAGACAAAATAATAAATAAAACACCAATATGTTTAATTTAAAATGGAGACATAGATAAACAATTCTAAATGGAGGTCTGTTAACAGAGAAAATGCTTTTTTGGAGACTGTTAGAGGTACAGAGATCTTAAGCAGATCTACATGTTTAGCGCAGCTCTGACAGCAGTGTGTTAGAAAGGTTTCCAAAATAATCTCTGAATTCCAAAACAACTCAAAAGTTCAGTTTTTATAAGTCTGGAACAATTTGTAAAATACAGTCAGAATTATTCGGAAATTAATGATGAAATGTCACATATAACATGCAGAATTAAGCTGATCATATTGTCAACTGCTTGGTTTGGATTACAATGCTGACTTAATGATTTTATTATGAACAAATTTTTCAAAAAACCAAAAGTAAATGGATTTTTTTCTAATGTTAGGAGAATAGCAAAGAGAATTTTTTTTATAGTTATTTAGAACATGACCTTAAATCCTGCAGCATCCAAAAATGTGCTCGTGTTTTCCTCAACATGTGACAACTCTACCTGATGTATACAAAAACTGCTTGAATACACAGGAGGCTAGGTGAGTTATGGCACCTGGTAATGAGTGACTTTACTCAAACTCATATTAGAATATATACTGCTGTAGAAAAAACTAGTGTGTTTGGCAAAGAAATTCAACACTCCAACAGTGCATGAAAAACAACAGAAGAATCATTGGGTCTCTTTATCGTCGAGGATTAACTGCTAGCTGTTTTTACTTTTTTGCTATTTACAGTATTGCACTTAAACTGCACACCATTGCATTTCAGTTTGACTGATGCTTTCTTCTTATTTTCAGAATTACAAAAAAAGAGAAGAAAAAAACGCATGTATACCCTTTATCCAAGATAATGTCCTTTTTGCTGATCACATGACAATATCAAATCCCCCTCCCCCTTTATTTAGTAAAGTAGTATCTGCTTGTAGTGCCATTTGTAAACACCCACATACAAGACCTGAAGTGCAAAGGCTATCTTCACTTCTTTACCCGGGATACAACACAATAAACAGAAAGAAATAAAGAGAGAGAGCACGCCGTGAGGAGAAATGCGGACCGTGTCTCGCCAACACATGCCCAGCAACGACGGATAACATCTGCAGCGAAGAAGAAAAAAAAAAAAAAAAAAAAACATAAGTTGCTGCTTTCGTTATAGCACAAGTCCAGAAGAAGTCGAAGGATATCAAACCATTACGGAGACCTTTCTCTCTTTGCAGGTGTAGTTGTTGGGGGAGGGGGCAGGGGCAGGGGTCGTGGACATGTAGAATGGCAGTGTTAAAAACAGTTGTGGAGCATTTATGTCAAGTGTGGACGGAGGCCAGTCCCAGAACAGTCCTCCATTAGAGCTCATGCACTCGGCAGCAGCGGGGGGGGGGGGGGGGGGGACACAGTGGTTGGGGACAAGTGTGGCCGTTTGTAATGTTTTTTTTTTTTTTTGTGATTTTTGTTTTGTGGGGGGGGGGTGGGGGGGTTGGGTTT
>JAQNCA010000005.1:5350476-5368573 GCA_029783725.1 Acanthurus tractus | reverse complement strand
ACAGACACACAGACAGATAGATGGGGGAGGTGTTATGAGTATGTGGTAAAGATGGTTTTATTAATAAGCCAAATTTTTGTATTGCCAGGTTGTCGAAAAATCCCAATTATAGGTCTTTTCTTTTTTTCTTTGGCAGTAATGCTGTTATCTTTCAGATTTACTGTCTTATAAATCCCTGTAGCTGTAGGTATGGTTAAGTTGTTAAAAATAAATTATGGTTATGTTTATCACCCACATTTTATAAAATACGTGGTCAAACTGTTTACCTGATAAGCTAAAACATTTTTCTTTATGATGGCTAATAATACATAAAGCAGTGGAAAATAATCAGTGGATATAAATTGTAGAGTATCAAAATGTGCCTTACTTTATTCCTTGAGTTTAAATACAAAAAACATATTTAAAAAGCTGCAAGACTGTATGATAATAGAAGTTATAATTGAGTCGTCATATCCTCCTGAATCGGCCAAAACTGAACTGAGTACACTTCATGAAGGAAATGTACCTGCTGTAAGTGAAAGGAAATGCCCACAGGAGTCAAGATCAAATATGCAGGCCCTCAGAGCAGCAGCAGGAGGAACTGGCGTTTGGGGTGAAAAAAGGTGACAAATCCGAAAAACAACAAATAAATAAATGATTTTTACCGATTCATGAGCACTCGTAATTATTGCGTTGACTTTCTTTTTTCCCCCCTTGTGCATCTCGTTTGTCACGTCTCTGTGAGTTATCGCTTTTTTGATTGAGCGCAGGAGAAAAGCATGGCTTCATAAACAGACGGAGTCAAAACAATGTGAAGATCGAGGTAGACAAGCAAAAGGGCCTTTGGTGGTTGACGCTCATGTTTTGTTCACTGTAATATCATCTGAACCTGGCTTGTGTTGTTGCCTCCCGTCGGACTCGCCTCGTTCTGTTGACATTTTGCTGTTATTTGTACACTGCAAAGCGGTCCATTTTCCCCGCATCAAAAGTGCTTTTACGCGCGTGTGTCAGGATGTCTTTGGTGCTTACCTTCAGCTCCTGTCAGAGAGCGAGAGCAGGGCCTGTGCTCAGGAGCAGAGGGGGGAAGGCTGCTTTGTGCCCTAAGCGTTTTTAGTGAAGGCGAGAACTGGCTCAAAGGCTGTCAACGCACATGGAAACACACATCAATACACACCAACACACACACACACATGCACACACACACACGCCGACAAGCAGTGTTTTCGCTCTCAGCTGCACTCCCAGTAAGAACCAAGTGTTTGAAATGAACTCGGATTCATAAAGCGCACATACACACAAGCGCAAACACACACTATGCTCATTACACAGGTTTCTTGCCTGTGTTTGACTTTCTCAAAGGCTATAGAAACATGAGGGTGGTGAACGCAGCCCTGATCAAACAATGTGGAGTTAGGACTTAAGACCTGACAAAGAAAAACAACCCACAGTGTGAAACAATGTGTGTGCAGCGAGAGCAGCCTAACAAATGACACGGCCATTCTTTATGAAACCGCAATTACAGAAAGATGTTCACACGTCTTCCTGTGTCGCACAGCAAATCCACCAGATGGAAACTGCAATCTGCTGCTCCGAACGGTCTTTTTAGTTGTAGCTGCGACTGTGGAGAGGACAACAAGGTCAAAGTTGCACTGTGAACTCTGTAGACACTGGGAATTCATTTCATTAGTGGGCTTTTTGAAAGACTGTACCCCTCATGCTACTATAATAATTATTCATTATAGAGCTCTAAAAAAAAAAAAAATCCCATTACTGCATTTTCTGTCACATCTTAGGTTGTGAAAAAGAGCAAAAATTCCTGCACATTGTTCCTTACTTTATTAAAAACACTGTGGTTCTTAGACCTAACTGGTGTAAAAATGTATAAAGATGAATAGCAGTGGTGCCACATAAACATAAACATAGCACAAAAAGGCTCACCAATCAGAGGGTGACAGCACTTCAACCTCGTAGTAGAAGAGTGAATATAAATTTATCATGCACATATCCCAAATATTCCATATCAAGTCCAGTGCTGATGTCTTCATGCCTTCATGCATAACCTGCATGAGCTGTCTAAGTTCTGAAGCATAATACTTAAAATGATGAGGTCCATGAAAGTGATCTTTCAGAGGACTCCATGATTGACTTTACCGGCATGTACCTTTCAAACATGATGTCCTGGGCTCACAGAAATAGAAAAGTAACGGTTAAGTCCAAATGATCTTGTAGATTCAGAAATATCTATGTTTATTTATTAAATGGTGAGAGGTCAATTTCTGTGATTAAATGGAGTTTATTTCCTTTCATTTTCTTTTTACAGAAGCAAATGATTGAGTTTGTAGCCTTTATTTTGTCATAATTCGCAGGGGAGCTAGATAATATATAGGTGGATATATAGGTATAGATAATGAATATATTTACTATTGAGTGATGACCATTTCAGAGCAAATACCTGGTAAATATAACATAATCATATAATTTTTCAGAACTTAGCAAGTTGATAAGGACAACTTAAATGCTTTTATAGGAAAGTTAACAACCGCTGGACTATGAGAACCACAATAATTGTACCCAGATTACATCCTCCCACATGGTTTAAAAGCCTCCTAGCAGCAGGAGGCTGCAGATGACTTTAACACCTCACCAGCTGATTTTTCAAGGGATGAACTTCCTGACACCAGGAGTGATTTTCTTAGATGAAAACTTTTAACTGATCTGAGTAAACTCACACAATCTAACAACAGGATGTTTTGAAACTCAAGCCATGAAGCTTCCGCCTCCCTATTAGGGTTTTTCTGCTGTCAGCTTTGGCCATTCCCAGTCGAACCATGGTGTGTTGATTTGTGCATTAAGTTAAAATTTGTCCGAGTTGCACTAAAGTTGAGTCAGGTCAAATCAAACCCCATCATCTCCAGACAGGTTGCAAAGATGGGCTTCTTTAAATGGGCTTCGTCATCACTCAGGAATGATTCAGTGACACATTTAAATAGCTTCCGTTGCTATTGTCAGACAAAGCAGCTTTGTCATCAGTTACAATCTTCCTGTCTTGGCTATTCAAGCGATGCCTGGTAGAAACCAAGTAAAGGCATAATAAAAGCCTGAAATCCATAATGATAAGCAGTTGCCCACAAACAACCATTGCACAATAAACAAGTAAACAGCAGAAGAGGGTGCTGCTCTTACACGTCATTGACTCAAGACAGGCACGTCATCAGTTAAGACACAATTTCAAGCGGGTAGTTGTTATGGAGATGCAAATCCCTGCTGCGCTCCGCTGACGCACCGAGTCAAACCAACTCAAGCCGAGACGGCGCATGTGTGCGAAAAGACCTACAACATCATCATCCAAGCCCAACATTTTGTATGCAAACTGAGGGAGTGATTTACCCTCTTTATTCCAAGTAACATGTGCCCTGTCTGTGGAATTTGGGATCTCAAGCATTTCTTCCCGGCGAATGACAGCAGTGTACCCCTGGTGTGTTGGAGGCTGCCAACCACTAAGCAGTCCTGGCATTCTGCAGACAGGCCAGACTTGTGGTTGTTGTTTTGCTTGCTCTTTCTCAGTCTTTGGCTGCAGGCTATATGCAGAACACAGACAGCAAGCCTGTTCCCAGACTGGGGCTCAGCGCTGAAGGTACTCAACCCCAAACTCCAGTCCGGGTACATTAGCTGAAAAGAACTGGTGTGCAATGTTAGGAGGAGGAACAAAAAGAGGGAGTTGGGCAAGAGGACAGCGTATAACCAAGAGGTATCTTAAAAAGAAGTATGTGTTCATTCAGAAACATGAAACAAAGACAGGAGGTGGCTAAATACTAGCAGCAGCTGTCGTGTTAAAGAATGAAGTGCTTTAGCGTAGCATCAGGCTAATTCCTGCAGTTCACTCTGTCTCCCTCATCTTTTCCCTCCTCCTCTGTCTTCATTCCACAATCTGGTTTGCGCCGTCAAAAAATGGCTGACCACAAACTCACGCTGCCTCATGTTGTTGTCCACAAAAGGAGCGTTGTAGATTTTGTTTGGGTTCCTCTGACATGTGCGACTGTGACTCGAACCATCGGCGAACCATCCTCTGTCATATTCTTTCAATTAGAAATGACAGAGAAGTCAGTGTGTCCTCTGCAATAATGTATGTTTCTGTTGCGGCCTGCTGTTTCTCTGCAGTGCCAAAAGGCACAAAATGCAAAAATCCTAAACCTGGCATTTACGACAAGCAGCACAGCATCAAGGCTTATATTCAAGCTGTAACATTCAATCTACGTCAAAGCACCATACATAATCAAATAGACTCTGTTTTTCAAAGTAACCCTTAATCTCTTTCTAATATCTGATAATTATTAATCAGAAGTCCAGCTGGCATATTGTGTCTCTCCTTGTCAAATCACGCACCTTTCTGATTAGTAATTGTACTATATGCCCCTCTTCGTCCCGATCAGTCCCTTTTTCATGTCCCACTGTGGCCTCTCTCCCTCCTGGCCCGACTGTTCGGTCACTAAGCTCAGACAGTCTGAGGCCTCTCCAGCTCAGGCCTGTTCAAATATGCAGTTTTAATTGAGTGATAATGAAGAGAGCTTGTCTGAGATGAGGTTAACAGGAGTGTATTAATTTGAATTGGGCCCTCTGGATTATCTCTGGCTCCCCAGTCTCTCCGAGCCCTGAAAACGGGCTGCTGTGCCGTCCACACAGGGAAACAAGAGCGCATTGCACTTCTTAATGGACCACAGGGCAACATAAGGGTCATTAGCATGAGATTCAGACCAAGTGTTTATATATGTATGTCATGGATCCAGTTCATCCACCTTGACACAAACTTTGACAGACAATAGTGCGAGAGGTGACCGATGAGGGGGAGAGCTAATAACCAGAGGGCAAAGATAAAAATCTATATCTCTCAATCACGATGTAGATTTCTATCTTTCTTCCTATTTCTCTTTCCGTCTGTCCTTCTGCCTTTCTCTCTCTATCCTCCACCATTGTTGTTATCAAATGATACAGTTGCTCAAGCGCAGCGTTTGAATCCTAAGGACCTCTGGGAGCGGATTTGTCTCCACCAAGCCCCTTCTAACGGGGATTAAGAGGATTAAAAACCATAAAATGACCCCGGCTCCAGGTCCCCAGAGCCAGGCCCAGCTTGCTTCAGCCTGGCCAAGCCAGGAATGGAGCACAGGCCGCAGGCCTTCTTTACCAACGGCCCCTTAAAGCTCCCTGTTAGCATGACAAAAGAGAGAGCAGTACCCTGATCCGCCAAGGAGGCAGTACAATGGAGTGGCTGCTTTCTCCCCCTGCTCATTTTCATGGAGACAAACAGCATTACACTTGGCAGTGACATTGTTCTAAACTCCAACATGGAGCCCCTCTTTCTCTGCTGAGCTCAAGGTGTCATATTAATTATTTAAATCTGATGTGGATTTTCAGCGAGGGATCCCTCCAAGGCCTTACCCGCAGCCAGAAGGTCTGGGATCTGCATTCGTTTGGTTAATTAGACCTGAAACCACGCTTTGATCTCAACCAAAATCGGAAAAAAGGGAAACTTCCAGAATGAATTATTTTATCCCTAACCTATTTTTTCATTATAGATCTTTCCTACCCATTTTTATCCCCTTCATAATGTTGTGTGAACACAAATGTGTGTTTGTCGCCCCGTGTGTGTAAAACCGCATTAGAGTGCACAATGACTGAATTGAGGGTTAAGGATTTTGCAGTTAACCAGCTTCATAGGGTCAATGATGAAGGTAATTGAAGGCCACTTTAATCCACTCAAGAGGCCTGACAGAATCATTTACTCATGTCGTTTCACAGAGAAGGTACAGTTGGACTCAGATGAAAGAAAAAAACGGAGGGGAAGATAGAGAGTACAAGACAGCAGTGGCTGGGGTGGGCTCTCTCTCTCTCTCTCTCTCTCTCTCTCTCTCTCTGTCTTTTAACAATCTTACTGACACATGCGTGAAGTGCGGACTTGGATTGGGAAAAATGTAAATGTAATAAAGCTTGAAGCCAAACATTTTGTATCACAATAATAAAATATCAACAAGGCTTTGATGGTTGCGGGTTTCACCGCAGCTTTAGATGATTTTGATTCCAACAGGCTGTTGGAAGTCTGTGGTCAAGAAAAGTCCTGCAGGCAGCTTCATTCAAACCCGACTAACGATGGAGCCCAGCTGCAGCAGCAGCAGCAGCAGAAGCAGCAGCAGAGTGGGCAGATGTATAAATATATCACGGGGGTGTAATGTGGCATTCTAGTTGCTGGCTGTCTTTTAGTTTTATCTTGTATGTTTAATAATAAGATTGCAAGGATGGGTCACGCAGGAATGAGTGTGAGAGACAGGACAGTCACTAAGACGTGCATTACGCTCCCCGTTGTCACTTTCTGAGATATAACTTCAGACAGCCCTCTCCACTGGATTCCATGTCATTCCTCTTTGAACGGCCAAATTGACGAGTTTATGCATAATTGAGGCTTGTATTACGAAAAGGAGAATGAGAGGAGAGTCTTTCCTCTGACTGTGAAAGGAGGATGAGTGGGAGATAAAGGAAGCTGGAGGGGTGAGGAGGAGAAGGAGGAGGAGGAGGAGGAGGAGGAGGGGGGAAGGAGAGGCGGCTTCTATGCCAGTCCAGACGAGGAGATTGGGGGAGAAGGAGGAAGAGAAGTTGGGGGGATATCAGAGAGAGACAAGCTGATGTTTGATGCACGGAGGAGGGGAGTGAAGGCCTAACCGGAGGAGCTCTGCTGGATCTCCTCATCAAGCCAAACTACACTCTCAGTCCACTTCTTGCCTCCACTGGGGCCTGTGATGAGCTCTGGGGACTATAAGTGAATTAAGCCCTCTGGTCTACTCCGAACATTAATTTAGTCTCTCAGTGACGGCTCAGAGGGACGCTTCCGAGTCCTACCTGACTCTGGTGAGGAATGAGAAAAGAAATTGAGTCACTGAAAGAGGGAAAAAATGTGTTTTTTAATTTGATGAGAAAAGACAGCACTTGTGCTTTTCAGTGTGACCAATAAATACCACATTATCAGGCATTAGATGGCTGACATGATGGCTGTCATATCAAACCAACATTTTTGTCTCTAAAAATGGCCACTTTTAGAGCTTCAACGGCTATTCCATTAGAAAATTTATCTGTAACTATTCAGACAATGAATCACTCATTTTTGTTGTTGTTGTTGTTGTTTTTCAGCAAAAATGACAGATATTGGCAGCCTCCAGCTCATTAGGTGTAAGAATTTTGCTTAAACAGCATTCTTTAAGGAGTATCTTTGGATTAAATGTTTACTTGTGGGCAAGACTTCTTGTTTTCCAGTGTTAGAAACTAATAAGGACATAAATTCGTCCCTAAATTAATCACTATGTAAGTTAAGGCGATGCTCTGAAGCACCAGTTCACATAAATTGTATATAAACACATATGTATACTGTGTATTTTTAATTACTGACCTCTAGTGGTATCTATCCATATAGATAGTTTGTTTTTTATTTGCCTTAGTCGGGCCACCAAACCTATTTGATGGAAAAAAAATAGATTTAAACTGATATTGAGCAACATCTCTTGCAGAAACTGCATCCCTGTAACTCTTGATAATCCAAAGACCTTGCTGTAAACAGGTTTTCTAAGTTTCTGCTGGAAAAAATGTCACCACAATAAAGCTCAAACTGTAGCACATCTTAAAGATAATCTTAGATAACAGAGACGTTGTCTAATACATTTTAAACACATTAATCTATTTTCTCTGTTTCTTACCAGTACCTTAACCAACACCATTGCATCAGCACCATCCCTGTGCTGTTTGAACAGAGGACAGACTTTTTGTTCTGAATACCTCCTCCACTGCAGCTAGTTACCTTTAACCGTTACACACTAACCTGTTTAAAACCACAAATTCACAAATTGTCATTCTCTGTTCTTAATTCTTAATTTTATTCAGGATTAGTGCAACAGTGTGTTATCTGAGACAACATAACTTCTATTTCTAGAATTTTTTGCTCAATACCTTGTTAGGTGACACAGGCGCAGCCCATCAAATACAATAAAACACACCTGCAGTAACAAATCCTGAAAAATACCATAAGATTCCTTATGAAAGTCGGTCACTCGGTCACTGTGGGTCTCTTCTCATCGTGGTTTTTTTTTTTTTTTTTTTTTTTGCCATCATTTCGTCCCCTCATGTACGTGGCCAATTTAACTTGCTCCTCTTTGCTCCATTTCTCAGATGTAGATCAAACTCACACAACAAATGTGTCTCACTCTAATCTCCCATTTATTTACGAGGGATACCCCCTTACCCAAGCGTGTGCGCATGCACACACGCGTGCATCTCCGCACACACACTCACACGAGCGTAGACTTAATGACAGTGAGTGAAATAATCACCCGCCTCGCCTGTAGCACTGTGGGCTTGAAGTTGACCCCCTGCCCTCAAACACACACACACACATACTCGTCCACACGTACACACAAGCAGCAGGGCCCTCTCCTCAGGCCCATACGACCAGCCCTCGATGAATACAAAGGATTGTGGGGATTAGCCAGACATTTGGTCGGGCATTGTTCTGGCTTACTAAATGAGGTTTGGCCGGTGGCAGCCGGCACGGGGGCTGGGTCTTGCGTGAAGCTGAGGCAGAGGTAGCGGCCGCCCCTCGGAGGAAGAGTGATAATTACCTCTTCCTGAGAGAGATGACAGCTTTGGCCTCTGCGTCCCTGAATCTTGGACATTAGCAACTGAATAGAGAGCTTTCATACTGTATATCATTTTAATCTTTCATGTTCAGATCCAGCAGATGGCTTATTACTGGCCTGGGTGAGGAGGCAGCTAGGGAGACAAATGGCCCATGTCTCTTTTAAGGAGGGATGCCGGGGAAATGGCATTCATATAGGGCAAGAGCAGCGGATAATTGTATATCTGGCTGTTTGGAGGTGCAGCGCTGCTCACACACTGCCAGCCTATAAATCATAAAACTATTAATCTTAGACAAATCCCACTCGGAAGGCTTGACGGAGGGCAGAGAGTTTGGAAAAATGAGATCCATCCAAAATATGAAGGATTCTTGTATGACATGCATGTTAAGTTTTCATGCATGCTCCTGTAGCTGAATACATTTTCATTTGTTTACATTTGCATTTAACCTTCCTCCATGCGAAAAACAAATCTGATAAACGAGCCATCCCACAATGCACTGATGAAAGGATTATGTATACTGTAGTCATCTTATTATTCACCTCATATATAAATGATCCACTTTCGAGTTACTTTTAGCAGTTTTTATTCAGCATTTCGTGCGTTCAGAGCTGACAATTGACTTATTCATGTCTCTTGGGTTATTCATTATCAGATAATGAATATTAACTGTGTAGATTTCTGCAGCGGGATTGCACTACAGGACACAACTTTTGATAGGATCACTAGAAGAAGTCAGAAGTGAAAATCATCAGATAGTGGCCGGAGAAAATGCACAGGATCCAAAAAGTAATAAAAGTCCTGAACTGCCTGATTTTTTTTTTTTTTTTTGTTATTTTGGAAGGTGTGTGTGTGAGCATCTGTTGAACATCTGATTTCTGTTACATTTCAATGCACTTTGCATTTAGAGGACATACTACATCTCTCTCTCTCTCTCTCTTTCTCTCTCACCATCCCTCTCTCTTTCTATCTCTCTCTGCAGTCTTCTGTCTCTCCATAGACATCACCCGTCCAAAGAGAAACAATACGGTTTCATCTCCATGCTGACAATGATGCATGAGCCTGATGGGAAACACTTTTCAGGTGTTGTCATTATAGAGCGATTTTTTTCCAATAGGCCCCATGTGAAAGAAATACAAAGACAAGGCCCAAAGTGTAATACTCTAATATCTCTGAAGCTTTTCATTGGCATCTGTGGAGCCTCGGCTGCTGGATTGTCTCCTTTTCAATTACCTGATCTTTTCAACTCGGTGGGAAATGAAAAATGTGCAGCACAGTTGGAGCTCTGGAGCAGAAAGCCTTCACGCCTCTCTCTCTTTCTCTTTCTTTCTCTTTCTCAGTTTCTCTCTCTCTCTCTCTCTTTCTTTCATTCCCTCCCTCTCCAATCATCACTTTCACAAATGTTAGACATGTTTCGGTGAGTGCTTGGGTGTTTGCTTGACAGTAGGTACAGTGTGTTTAAATGAACACCAACTTCTGAGTTTAAAAACCACCGGCACCGCCACATTAATTTACAGTTGATACTAACCACAGATCACAGTTACCGCTAATATGCTGCATGAGCATCCAAAAATTTATGATGAATAGTTTCCTTTATTCACTTAGACTTTTTCTGGGTTGAACATCGACTGGGACACCTCCAATTTCTGACTTCACTTTTCTGTCCAGCTGCATTGCTAAAGACATTGTGCAGTTCTATATTTATCAAGACAAGATGTTCTAATGTTTTTCAGTGACACAGAACTGGGAGGGAGGGAGGAGGAGGAGGCGGAGGAGAAGCTGGTTATTAATAAAACTATTTGCCAAATGAGTCATGCTAGAGAGACGGTTTGAAGAAGGCCAAAATAACATCTGCTTTGAGCTCATCCTGATATCCTGATTACATCAGTTACATCATGTGAAGTCATGCTCAACACGGCAATAAAAACCCTGGTTCAACATGCCATCACTTTATCAAAATGATTAGGAGATGAATGCTAGAACTGATTCAGTTAGCCTGCACCGACTGCATTCAGCAACAATTATAACTCATCCTCACCCACAGAACCACCTTCTGCTTTCACATTTCACAGGTGTAGAGAAACACAGGCTCTGTCAGACATATGAAGCGCAGTGATGTACAGAATCAGAGCTTTGCAAATGCTTGACAAATATTTGGTATCAGATAAAAAAAATATATATCGGTGTGCGATGAGAAAATAAACCGTGGTCGTTTTGTAAGACATGCTCTCCTCTTGTTTCTGTTTTTTGTTTTTTTTTTTGAAAGATGTACAGCACAAATATCTTTCTGTGAAGCATGTGCAACACCATACAGCAAAAGAAGCATGGTTTACACCTCTGCAATCCAGCACCAAAGCAGCTGCATGCTGATTAGGGGCAAATAAAGCGAGCTGCGAGTCGTGAGTCTTTTGATTTTTAACGGAAAAACAAAAACTGCAAGAAAGAGCGCCTCGCTCTCTGTCTTGTCAGCGCTCCCTTCAGAAAACAGAAAAAGATTTGAGATTTCAAAGTCACATGCAACCGCAACTGCAATGTCTTTTAACTGCGGTTGGAGTTCAAAACCTTGCAGCTCCTTCGATCGTGGTAAATTGAATTCAATGCGCAGGGTGCACACAGGCAGATGTGAGGGGAGAGCAGCTTGGCCTACTCTCCGTGGAGCTGCCAGAGTGGGATGCTCGCAATAAATAGCAACATCTGATAAATATGGTACAATCATTATTTTGTTTGTGAATTTCTAATGACTATCCCAATAGCCTGGTTGTAGCTAACCAAAAGAAGAAAAAAAAAAAAATCACGATGAGTTTTGCTTTAAACAAAACAAAACAGGCCTGGAATAAACACATCAGTCAATTTTGCATATTGATAACAATTTTTTTCCGCTTCTGTTTTTCTTTTTTCATGCTGCTCCTGCCTTCACATGCCATTGTTCTTGTTAATTCGGTACCAAACAACTCATTTTATTTTTACTATGGACTCTCCCTTGTGACTAATTAATACTCAACTCTAAGTGATGTTTCACCCCTAGACAATAAAGAGGGACATGCTGCTTTCACACAATGAACCAATACATTTAGCCTGCATCAAAAAACACTCCTGTTGGAGTGATTTGGCTAACAAATCAGCAAGCATGTGAGCCAGTTATTCAGATCACAGTGTGTGAAGGTTACCTCCTACTGCTTGTCCCTCAGATCTGAGGAACAAGCATGGAGCCGGCTGGCTGCTCGGCCTGCTCGCTGGCTGAGTTTTCAGTCTCCTGCGTGCGAGTCATTAGAGAGCTGCAGCAGCAGGAACTGTAGGGTGTCCCTGGTCTGCAGGGCGATCCAGCGACAACTCTGAAACAGAGCAGGACTGTGGAAGTACAGCAGATGAAAACAGAACAAGACAGAGAGGAAGAGAGTGAGACGCCAGAGAGCTAGGCACAGCACGCCTCATTAGCACTATCCCAGAGGTGAGTGGAAGGGGCAGGGCGGGCTTCCCACTGGCCTCTCTGTGACTGGTGATGTCATCAAACTGTTCCCATTTGTGACTGGGAATGTGCAGAGATTGAAGGGGAACAGCTGGAACCAGGTTTAAGCTTGTGACCCTCTAATCATGAAGCTGCAGGCCTACCACCTAAAGGTCACAGTGAACTGCTCGATCACGCTCAAAGAGAAAGAACGCAGATAGCACACTAGCATGAAGCATGTGTGCAGGTCCAATCATCAAGTATAAGGGGCTTTGTATCACACACACACACACACATGCACACACACACACACACCTTGCTTTTATCTGCCATCATCATCACACATCCAACAGATCAGAATTAATGGATGCTATATTGTGAGGACAAAATCAAAGGCTGAGGTTGGAGGATTGATATCTGACCCCCTGTCACTGTGGAAACTATGTCAGGGATTCCACTAATTGGGCCACAGTCAATAAAGCTCAAAAAGCTACAAAAAGGAAGAACACAATATCGAAAAAAGATAAGAAGCATACATATCTGGAAAAAGCCTGCTCAAACCTGCTGTGTTTAAAAGCACAGGAAGAGTGGTGTGAGCGTGTTAGCATGTGTTGGCTAGTGTTAGTGCATGTGTCATACTTTGTACGAGCTTTTGAGAGCGATCATGAGACAGAGAGGGGGCCACATGTTACCAAAAGCATCGAGCAGGTGTTCCAGCCATTGTCCTCAGATCAGCTGACAACTGTTGCTCTCAAAACACCACAGCCTGTGAAATAAATGCTGTGTGTCCTTTTAAGTATTCCAGCCGTCATGGCCTCCTCTCTCTCACGGCCTCTACAGCTGACAGTTGCCAGCGATAGAAGACTGTGAGTGACATTATAACAGCCTGATATAAAACACAAACGCCAGGCAAAGGCCTTCCCACAGGTGAAGAATGATCAGGGCCAAAGTGTTCGAGCTGCTACATGTTTGAAGGCTGCTGCTCTCCGATGAGCCGCCAACTCCTCCATTATTCACATCGCTCCCCTTGTCTCGCGGCCCTGCTTAATGCACTGACAGCGCTAATCGAAGCCGCCGTAATTGCATCTGATTGAGCCGTGCCAACTGTCCCGTTTGATACGAGCCGAGACTGAGACCTCTCACTCAGCTTCCCGGAGGTCAAGAGGTCGACTGACGCAGACAGACATGTACAAACCGTCCCCAGAGCCCGAGGCAGGTGACGGAGGGATGATGCCAGATGAGAAAATGGACACAGACATCCAGTCAGACAGAGGGGAGAAGAGAGGGAGAGTTTCACAGAGGAATGGAGAGAGGACGGGTCAACAAGGTCGGAGAGGGTGATAGTGATTGATTGGATACATCACCAGGTGACTATTTTAGGTTTTAATCAACCCTCAAAACACCACACACAGGCTCAAGCAAGAAGATGCATGCACGCACACACGGATGGCACAAATGGCACAAGAGAAAACCACAGCTACCTCGCAGCTATGTTTGGATCAGAGGGTGTTACTGCAGAGATGCAGGACTGCAAAAACTTCCACTTCTACAAACAAAAATATTGTGTAAATGAGAGAAAATTTCAAATGTGTACAAAAAAACCTGCTATAGTGGTAAGCAGCAGTGACTTGATGAGATAAAAACAGGCCACTGCATAAGAACTTTTTGACCTTTAAGTTGCATTGATTGATATTTTTGGCCACTTGGGAGCAGCAGAGAAAAACCTGCAAGCACAACACAGATCTATTATAACTTTATTTCTTTCTTTCCTGTCTCCATTAACCCCTGAGGGAAATAACTGGCTCTTTAGCTGCTAAATGCTTGGCAGGTTTTGTGCAGGTTTATTGGAGCTCTACTTTTAAATATAGCTGCTTGTCAAATCTGGAAGTGGAGTGGGAGAGACCTGTGAGAGTAGGCCAAAACAGTAAATTGTTGAATTAAGTTTATTTTGGCCGCAGTGGCTTGATATGGCTACGGTCAGTATCTAAAAAAACTATGAAGTGTATCACCATGCACTTTTGTAAAAACATTTATAGTTCATGAAGGCAAGCAGCAACATGTCGGCACTGTCACTATTAGCATGTTAGTATGCTGCTGATGATGATCATGCTAATGACATTTAGCTCAAAACTCCAGCCTCACAGAGACGCTAGCACTGTTATGTTAGCATTATTCTGAATGCCAATGCAGCCTTAGGTCCATCTGACTTAGATATATGTATACAATTATTACTTAAATAAAATGATTACTTCTCACTATTGCCTACATACAAAACTTTTGCCTCAGAGCTTTTGCTAAAGAAAAAAGATGTTGCAGCATTGCTTTTTTCTTGCAAGTTGTCAGAACTGTCTAATTCATGAAAATCATCAAAACTAAGTAGTTTCACTTTATAGATGTTGAGGATATGACTGTGACATCTGTTCAGTGCCCCTTTTTTTCCTTTGTACCAATTTTCAACAGTGTACTTGAAGAAATAAGTATATTAGTGGCTTTAAATTGTACTTTTATAATGTATCTCAATACAGAAATAATCCCAGTAGTTTGAGGAGCGAGAACATCAAAGTACACTTGCACTTACAAGAGGTCATCATGTTCGCTTTTAGTCAAATGGCTTTCTGCATGACTCGATGAGGCCAACTGTCCCGTTTGATAAAAGACTTTAAGCTATATAACTTTTACTGTCATCCAATTAAGATTCAGATAATGTGCTTGTTTTATGGTTATGAGATGTAAATATAATCAGGAGTGTGTGTGTTGTTTATGGATCAATGCTGTTAATGTACAGAAGGCAAGCTTTTGTTGTATCTCCCACAAACACACACACACACACACGCACATACACACACACACACACACACACACACACACTTACACACACACACACACATACACACACTCTTCACCTAGTATTGCATTCCTTCAGGAGGCAGTCTGGACACATCTCACTGTATATCTTTATCAAACCTGAGCTGCATTATCATAATTGTCAGCTTTTACTGTATCTTGTCTCTTTAACATCATTTTGGTTGTATTTTTAGATCTGCAGCCTGCTTGAGATTCAACACCGCTAATTAAATAGACAGAGGCGCTCACCATGCCAGATAAACTGATTTCTTTTCCCAGCAACTCTACGAAGACTGTCAGATGAACCTAAACACACAACAAATACACACACAAACACTTCAAAACAAACGATCCCGCCAGCAAGAGATGCAGAATCCGTCCTGATTACTGCAATCGTCACACGCTGACCAGCAAAGTTGTGAGGACGCTTAAAGGGATGATTACTGAAACAAAAAAAAAAAGTTTGCCTGCCTGATAAAGACGGAGGGAGAAAGTGAGAAGACTGGAATGTGCTGGTAATTGAGTGCATTTCTGTGTGTGTGTGTGTGTGTGTGTGTGTGAGAGAGAGAGAGTGTGTGAGAGAGAGAGAGATAATGACCTACGTGATTGATAATCGATGGCCTCCCTTTCCTCCTGTCTCGTGTTTCTGTTCTAGGGTTGTGTTTTAATGTCGCTCCTCGGCTCGCTGACCTCATTAAAGGATCTGGTTACCCTCAAACAGCTTTTTAATTTAGCCTAATGATTTTTTGCATAATAGATCAGATACTTGGTAAGCCCCAGGGAGCAGCCCTCCTCTTCAAGGTGCCTTTATAGTGAGACGAGCCGAGGTTTGGGCGGTTGTTATTGTGCTATACGTGTTTGTGTTTAATTTGTGTGGGGTTTTTTTTTCTTTAGCTGGTTAGCTTCTTATTAAATATTGTGGGTAAATGATTGTGTCTGTGGAAAACTATAGCCCATTCTAACTCTCCTTTTCCTTCAAATAGACTTAACTAATTCTATGAAAATATACCACATAATTATCAGTGGCTTAAAACATTCAGACAGAATCATTATAGGCATTAATCTGCCACCCTTTGAGTTTATTATGAAGCCTAATTCTTTTTGTTTTTATGGATTACTTTTGAAGTTACATTACATTTATTGTACAGATGCTTTTGTGCCTGCATTCAAATTCAAAAGAGTTAGATCACATCAAAAACGGGAGGTACAACCCTAAATAAAGTATGTTAGAGAGTTACATCACACACTTATTTTATACCATTTGTAAAATGGAAGTGTGAGTAAAGTGTTAAGTTATGTGTTAAGTGTTATAATGTGATTAAATTCTGGCGTTTACCGCTGTTGGTTAAAGTCATCAAGGGCCTTAAAATTATAAGTGACAGAGTTTAAGGGGAAAAACGGAGAAAAAAGGCTACGGTTCATTCTAATGTTTTTCTGTTTCTAATGTGTCACCAACAAACCTCATGAAAAGACCAAAACCAACAATCAGATTAAATAATCTTCTTTTAAACTGTTGCCTGTACAGTTCAGCTACAAAACTACTAGAGACACGTCGCTGAGCAATATTTGCTTTATTTTTGGGCATGTTTCCTATCATTGATGAAAAGTAGCGCTGTAGTTTATTACGAGTTGATCACTTGCATTGTCCTGGTGCTGTATATTCAAGACACTCGATTATTTAATTATAATCAATTTTTACCATAGCACAAAAAATACTGCTTGAAAAATCCCTAGTTAATACACAATGTATTTCTATTAGAGTATATTTGTATCTGGTTCGACCTCAAAATAAACTATATGTTTGTTTCTAGTTTTTAAAGATTTATACATTCTTACAAATCAATGGGTTTGAGACAGAAAACCATTGGTTTTTGTCTTCACATGGGATTTGTCAACAATAATAAACAAATAAAGATATCATTGGCCTTTACCTATATTCTTCTGTTCTTGACTTGTCTTTACAATATTAGTACTTATACAGATGTTGTTGTTTTTTTTCTTTTTTTCGTTCATTGATCCCAAAATTTAGCAATAGTTTATGTGTTGGGCAGCCAGGGTGTGCAGATCAGTAATTAGTGAAACTTAATGTGAGCATTGTCTGTTTGTGTCACTGGCGATGCAGCTGAACAACATAAACCTCCATCATAAACAACCATATCATCAGAGATTAAATTATTCCCAGCACTCACTCAACCTCAGGTTCATAGTGAAATGTGAGTGAAATGTCTTGGGAGCGTAAAGTATGCAGAGCTCGTACAGTAGCTTCTGTTAATACACACAGTGAATGAACTGTCACACACAAAAACCCAAGTGATGAATGGAACTCAGAATCAATTTTCTACAAATGTCTTGGGAGGGATCCATCCTCCCCATATAATGTAGACTGGATCGTACAGCTTCCTGCAGTACTGAGACACCAACACAAACATATTCCCTTCCCTCACCCACAACACACACACACACACACAGTCAAATCCACAGCCTCTCCCTCACACACACACACACACACACGCACACACACACAAACACAGAGACACACACGAGCAGTGAGCATGAGGGGAAGAGACAGCCTCTGTCCCTGATCAGCAGTCACCCAGGCCTCTTCGTCTCGACATGATCACTGCCTGTCATTAGTCAGTTACTCTGTAAATTATTTAACCATGCACATGTTTGGAAGCGTCTAAACACACCAGACACAACGCCACGCAAAGCGCTTTCATGCGCCGAGCGACGCTCTGACACACTCTCAGAAAAATCGGACTCTCGGAATGAATGAATAAGTAAGGCGGGGAAATAAATAAATAAGCGAAACAAACAAAAAAACAAGCTTGGATGGGGTGGTGAGGGGGTGGGGGGTAGCCTGAACAGAGGAGGGGGGATGACGGCGTAATTTAGCGCTCGACTTCAATCCCAGTCAAATTAAAAGGGAATCTTAATGCATGTGTCTCTCCCAGCATTGATGTGCTCTCTCTCTGTGATATGGCGCGGAGATGGTGGAGGCAATATGCCTGACAATCTATTCCCAGACTGGCCTTGCTGCCACTCAAACTACGCAGAGCGCTACTGTAGCTATTAGACAGGCTCTTTTGGGGAACTGATGGCTTTTCAGTGGGAAGAAAAACTATCAGGCGCTCTTTTGTGTATGTTTTTGTTGGTGTGTGT
>JAQNCA010000005.1:5323644-5341873 GCA_029783725.1 Acanthurus tractus | reverse complement strand
TTTGTGTGTGTGTGTGTGTGTTTCTGCTGCTTTGTTTCACTCTGGGGCTTGGGTAAATTCCTCTGTTCCACGGCAATTTCAAATGAAGATAGCTGAAGGTCATTAATTGAACTGCCGCTGCTGTAACAGGGTAAAACTCACTGTAATTAAGAGTGAATAAATAATTGATTATGTATATTTTCTTGTAATTGGCTCCTCGTTACCCTTCTACATGCTGAATGCTAATTGATGCTGGGAGTTAATTATCATTTCACTATGAAGTTAGCAGTATATCCAGAGAGATGTTAAAGATGAAACGCCAAGGTCCGATCATGGCCATTTCTATATGAACGAAGGTCAAGCCAAAAAATTACCGAAAAAAAAAGGAGGAGTGACCAGAAAATGGAGTGATCCAAAATACCCCGCCAGCCACCTAATTGAGAGTATTTAGCAAACTAGCATAGGAAGTGGTAAATGGCAAGGATTAAGCCAGAGGCCGTAAGCAAAAGGATCCATTAACAAGGATTCCCCAAGGCCTAACTAAAGACTAAAGATTAAGACTCCAATCTGAATGTAGATCTGGCAACACAAGCCGTTAGCTGATTAAAAAAAAAAAAATCACATCTTCATCTTAAAATAAATCTACTTGCAGCATTACTATTGATAAAAAGTAAGTTTGAAAAATTTTGCAACAAATTGGTGGATATCCATCAAATAGAGGAAGAAATAAAGTAGGACACATCTCACATCTCTCTCATTATTGTTGTCTAATTGAAGTTTTTAATGTCCTCATTTTTTGAGTGATTAAGCACAAAATAAAACGCAGGAATTGTGCATATTTTAGAATGCTTCAAAATGGTTTGGATGTAATTTAGACTCAATTTTAGAAAAAAAATTCCAAGATTCAACAGCCAACATTTTGTCCTTGTTTTTAAACAAGCCCACATAATTGGCTCTTGCTACTTTATTATATTTTTTAGCAATTAGCCAGCAAGCTAGGCTACCAGCCTTGGCAAGGAAAATGTAGTAAGTTCACTCATGTTTTAGTCATGCCCACTCGGTGCTACATTTCATTCTTGCTATTTCAACAACCTGTGGTGCAGGAATAAGTCCAAAACCATAAAAGTTAGTTATTAATCAATGGATTTTCAATGGATTTTGTTGAAATAGGGTTTTTGGATAGATGTTGAATAAGGTCAGTGCTAAGCACAAGAAGAGCCCTTTCACATTATTTCTGTGACTTTAAACACATTAGTTGATTCTCCATTCTCAAGTTTCAAGGCTTTTATTTGTTAAAAAAAAGGTGGTTGCACACAAGTGATCAAAGCCACAGAGGTTGTCAGGGATATTTAACATCATCATGCTGAAGTCAATAAATAGCCTTTTCACTGGTCATCCTTTACAGCCTTGTTGTGTTTTATTGCACTCTCACAAAGTATTCTAACTCAACCTTTCCAACTTTTAAATTTATCAAGTTATAATGTATGCATCTTATGCTGTGATAGTAAGCTTTGTGGTGTAACTAAGGTCATGCAACTGTGATACAGTTCATTTAAAGCCTAACATAAACTTTGCACCTCTGCAGATTACAATCTTTGCTTTAAAAATCACAACAATTGTGGTCATGAATGAAGATTGTCGTGTTAAACAAAGCATGCAAGTGTCCTAAACTTTTGTTTGTACCAAAGCTTATTTTTTTGCAACAAACCAAAATTCAATAAAAAAACACATTTGTTTTTTGATGAGGGACCCAGCCTGATGCTAACTTTAGGATTACCCTGCAACAATACAATCATCCTTGAAACACTCCAACCTATCACTATTTTAAGTGAACTTGAAAACACTTATGTTGGGGGCACTGCCTTTGAAAAACAGTGAAATAAACCTACATATTTTTCTTATATGTAATAATAATGGCCACAAAATAGCCTATTTAAGTCAAAATAAACACCAAAGATTATTCCGGTTTTCAATTAAAAAAACATTTTTATTTAAGGTGGACTTTAAACATTGCTGTGGGAGAGTTAAGAGAGAAATAGAGAAGAGGGAGAGAGGAGTCTTCTGGTAAGATGCTTGCTCAGTCAGAACAGAGACAGCCATCGCCTTGCGTGTCAGACTTCCCTAATGGAGTCTTAACGTGTCCAGCTGCGAACAAAGACCAGAGATTCTACAACCCTTCACACTGGCTGCCTTATAGGACCCCTTCGGTCTGTCTGTCTCACTGACTGAGGTGTCCTCTGACTTGCCTGAATTAATTTTCTACAACAGGCCAGGCCTAGGGCAGCTGTGTCAGCATTTCACGAGCACTGTTAAGGACTGTGGGTTTTAGCACATCTGGTCTATAGGCTCACATGTACTCTGACAATCCTGTCAGGAAACTAAAGAGAGCAGAGATGCTCCACAGCTACTATCACTAAAACCTCTGTGATCAGCTGCCTCGCTGGAATAGCTTTAAGAGTATGGAAAATGCTTACTTTTGCAATGTCAAACATTGCCAGAATGTTACAGAGATACAGAAATAGATCCACACAAAAGCTACGTAAGAACAGGGAATTCATAAACTACGTAAACGGCATCTGAATGAGTCTATTAGCTCTTATGGTGGCTCATTTTTTCATTATTGTTTGAACAGTAAAATATTCTCTCTTTCCTGGAAAGATAGGATTCAATGTTGTTGCTAGTTTGTAGCACCAGACAGCTGTGTTGTATTGTACTGTAGCAAGCAACATATTTCTCTCTCTTTTTTTTTTGTTTTTGGATGCGTTGTTTTTGTCTTTGAACGCTCTTTCCCTAGTGTCCTCCCGCTGCTTTCTGCATGTTTAATGTATCAGTCATTCAGGTGGGGAGTGACTGGTATGGCATTGTCTTTTAGAAGCGGAGAACTCTCTGTTTTCCAACTGCTGCACCAGGTGTAACTGAAATTGACACGTCTTTCGATACATGCAGGAAATATGTTATTGGAAGAGACATCTTTTATTCTCCAGAACTTTACATCACACACGATCTTGGCCGAGTGCTCTGATCTGGATCCCTCTGTGGATAGAGGGGAAGGGAGGGCTTCACATGTACGTGTGTGAGTGCGTGTATTAAATAAATAAGTCCAAAGACAAATCGATTAACTCAAAGTGCAGAAGTTTTCTGTGGAAACTAGACAAAAAAAAGAAAAAGGTCTATAGAACTACCATGTTAAAATACTGTATAAGAGGTGGTGGTAAAGAACTATGATTGTACACTGCTGAAAGCATCAAATATAGTAAGTTAAAAGTTCAGACTGTAGGAGGCAGCGAGCTTTGTATAATTCAATACTATTTTACAACTTGGAGTGGGATATGCTGGAATAAAGCATGAGAGCAAAATGCTGAGAGAAAAATCAAAAATGAACCGAATAAAGAGGATGATGGACTCAAAAGAAAGGTCATACAGGGGCAAGAGAACACATCATGGAATAATTAGCGATGCCAGAAAAAAGATGTTTATCCACTCCTACATATATGCAAAATATGATGCTTTTGTCAAATTCAATAACCATATCCTGAGTGGTTGTTATCCAACCAGAGTCTTGTCTCTTTGTGCAGCAGTCCTATGACAATTCCCTAGTCTCGCCCTCTGGACATTGATAGCATTAGCTCCCTGGACTCTGAACCCAGCCTGGCTTTCAACTGGACCAGGGCCTGGGCTGCTGTGGGGCAGGCAGGTAAACCAGGCAGGAAATGAGAGGATATTGTTCCTGGAAGAACCCCATGACTTGGATCCACACGCAGAGTTTCAGCCCATGATGTTTGAACATAATGTCATTCAGTGAACGCACACTGGCTTCTGTTGCATGCACGTCTCTGCTGGAATGTATTAGAGCTCTTCCGGATGTTTGTTGGCCCGGATCATCTTGCTTAGATGTGTTCTTTCTGGCCTGGAGAGTGTGAATTTATCTTGGACCAGCTTGATACATTTGAACGCAGGCCGGGGTGTTTGAACTTGGGTGCAGTTTGGCTCCGTCAGTCCAAGGCCTCGGCTCACCGTCACACACCAGACAAATACACACACACACACACAGACGCACAAACATGCACACAAACACGCACACACACACATTCTCGCTCTCTCGTCTTCCTTCGCTCACTCTCTTGCGGCCCTTCATCCCTTTGTTGGAGTATGCATAACCGTTGAGGGAGTGCCAAACTGGGCTGAGTCTGAGATGCTGATACAGTAGAAATCTGTGCTATCCCTTTAATGAGTACACACACACACACACACACACACACTCTCACACGCACGCACACACACACACACACACACAAGCACATACACTTTCCACTACTCGGCTATTAGGCACCAAGAACAGGAGGAAAACTATTTGAAAGTGAATTTTAGATATCCGGTCGTGGAGCTTTGCCTGGGAGTGGCAGCCGAGCAGAGGTGCAAGCAGTGCACACACACACACACACACACCTAACACACACACACACTCACCTCATACACCTCAATGTTTCGGCTCCAGTTGCTCTCGCACACAGCATGGATGATCAAAAGAGGCCAACGGCTGCCGACCATTATGCCAATGACACTTTGAGTAAGAGTCCAGAGAGCGCAGCGACATGACAGCCATTAGGGATTGAAAGTGAGACTTTAAAGGAGGGCTGAAGGACAACTGTCAGTGCAGAATCAAAGGCAGAAAGTGAAATCTTCATAATGTATTGCACTGGAAAATTCCTGCAGTAGCTGTCTCTCTCAACCACTCACTCAAAAGTATCCCATACACAGCTATGCCATTCAACTCCCCCCAAAAAACATGAAACAGCCAGGAACAAAGGGTTGATGAGGGGAGTTCAGAGACTGGCACTCTGTAAATGAAAGCGAACAGCGGTGTGGGCCATTGTGCGGGTGGTAGACAGATAGATCATTAAGGACTGGACTGGGTAACAGTCAGAGCAGAGGACTACTAGCTAGCAACTCCAGTAGTGCACCTCTGTTTCCCCCAAGCTTAGATCCAGCTGACAAATGTGACTGAACCAGTATGGCAGCACAATTAGAGCTAATGGATCACACTCTGTGACAGTTACAAAGACCAGTCAAACTTTTTTCAAAAGCACCGGCGGACGCTTTGTTATTACACGTTCAAAACATAGCTTTGTGTGTTTAAAATTGCTGAAATACTTGAAAATCAATAAACAGGGACAGGAAAAACTCCCTGTCTTCCAACTTTGATTTGTCCACTCATCGTTAAAATTGACAAAAACAGAGGGTGGCTTTGTGTGCGTCGCTGTAGCGTTCCTCATTGGTGAAATCCAGGCCTGCTGCTGGCACTGACCAAACACTCTGCTGCTCTCCCAGCTTGGCAGAAAACTGCCTCTAATGTGTCTCTCTGTCGCATAATCAAGGATTTCACACTCTAAATCTTTGATCTGGGAGAACCCTCTCTGATGGGAGAACCCTCCAACCGCTACCACACACACACACGCCGTACACACACCCCTCTCGGATCTCTGATCTCCCTCCAATTAATGATGTCAAATGAGTGTGTTTACAGGCTCATTAGATTACTGCTGCAGAAGTAGAGCACCGCCCTGCATCGCCCAACACACACACACACACATACACATATACATGCACATCCAGACCAAGACTCTCTGTCTTGACACAGCCCTTGGAGGGAAGCCTCATGGCAAAGCACCAAAGTAGTACTGCCACCACTGTCATAGCTGTGGCTCTGTGTGGCAACTGAACCACGATGGCACAAATCCACACACACTTACACACACACATGGACTAGATGTCCAACCCAGCTGGACCAGTTTGGAGGCTGTTCAGGGGCTGGTTAAGCTGCAGCCAAGCAAATCCCCTGAAGGGCTGAAAGAGCCCAGAGACACAGGCTGAGGCCAAGGCCTCGGGACAGACTAACAGGTGTGCGGAGTTCGAAAATTAAGAAAAGGGGGCTCGAGCCTGGATGGACTGACGATTGAAGAAATAGAAAATGTGACGAAAAAGTAGCAGAGCTAATAAATTCAATCCGGCGACTCTTCTTTCTACATTATCAAATCAGCCGGCTTCCTCTTCACAGCAGCTTGTTACCATGCAAAGCCACATGCTGCCTCTACAGAGACCTCCTGTGCAGACCTGTCGGTATCACGCAGGCTGGGTTCACTACATATCTACTGCCCCCTGCTGGGCTGGAGGTCAACCTTAACCCCCAGCTGAGCGTGCCACAGGTCAGCACTCTCACCTTCGCGTACGCCGAGGGGCTTGCTCAGGCTCTCGCTTTTAAACCAACCGTAATCATGACACTAATGAGAAGAGCGTGAATCAGAGGGTTACACATGGACAGGAAGACAGCTTTGACACACTGCCTCAATTACAGAGCAGTCTGTCTTTGTAGAGCCCAAAGACGAAAGGGTTTGAGAGGAGTTAAGAGGATGAGAGAGCGAGGGAAGGGGGGGGCAGATACGGCCTCTGTAATACATATTTAATATCTGCATCTGTGTTTCACAGCACCTAGCAGGCCACCGGTGACGTAATCACCCCTTTAATTGGGTAGTAATGATTGTTAATGCATGAGTCATGTGCAGCAACATTTCCCATTAGAAAAAAAAAGCAACAGTGAACGCACCAAATGCACAAACTAGCCGAGAAAAAAGCACCGCTGTGAAACAAAAATCTACATTATATTGTGAAACGCTGACTTTTGAGTGTTTTATATGGATGCAGAGACACACTCCACCAAGCTCTGTGAGTCTGGGAGTTTTCTCCTCGAGTAATTCAGCTAAAGAGAGCATTTCCTGACAGCATGTATGACACTGTGACCTCAGCTGGAGTGACATAACCTGTGGCGGGGAGTGCTGGCTCAGCAAACACCACTCTAAACAGTCACTCAAAACATCACAACACTCACAAGCCCTGAGGAAAACACTAAAACACACACACAACCACACACACACACACACACTCACACACATTCACAATGCAAGAAGTGACACTGACAGTGACAAATACCTCAGGTATCAGCCGGTCTACACACACACACACACACCAGGAGGAAGTGGCATACACACACACACACACAGCAGCCAGGGCTGGCACATTACTATTCTATTGAGGTTTGGCAGCACTACCTTCTCCTCCCACTGGGAATTCGATAAGCAGGAAAATCACTGCATTTTTCACACACACACACACACACACCCACACACACACGCACACACACACATCCATGATTTTCTGCTTCTGCTACCTTTCAGTCCTCTCCCCCAAATTTTCCCAATGCTGTAGAGAAAAAAAAACATGGTGGCAGGAGTCCTCTCAGGCTTGATCATATTAGAGCCATTACAGCTGAGGCTTTTTTTTTTCTTTCTCCCACTCTTTTTTTTTTTTTTTTTTTTTGGCCTGTATGTTTTAGTGCCGGCATCTTTTTCCTATCCTCTGGTCCTCTCTTATCTCGTTACACACTCTTCAGGCTTTGTGGTTAAATTATGTATTAAGGTCAATGTCAAAACACGGAAGATGTGTAATCTGCAGGGAGTTTCCTTTTATTCATTATTACAGTGAAGGCTGAGCACAACTGTCAGCCAGCCGCGGCTGTGCTCAGCATGGAAGCTTATGTGCTCAGCGGGGCCCCACCATGCCTCTCTCCCTCACTCTCCTCTCCCCTTCTCCACCTATCCCTTGCCCCCATACTCTCTCACACACACACATAGAGCCTCTTCATCCCCCATCTCCTCCTCCTCCTGCTCCTCCCGGACGGACCCCTGATAGATTTACCTAGCTAACCCATCTCACTTTGGGATCTCCCTCTTCTGCGGCGCCAATCTAAGAGCTGTCAAGTGCACCTATATGCCGATGTGATAAATCTGAAGGAGAAAATGTGCATGCAGGAGACCAAGGGGAGAGAGGAGGTAAAGAAAGGGGAGTTGGGGAGGAGGGGTTGTTGGGAAAGAGGAGGGTGTCATGCCATCCGCTTGTAGTTTGGGGAATTTGTCTAATCTGGAATCATGTCAGGATACAGAGAGGCGATGCCAGGCACTCCCTCTCCTCCCTCCCATGTGTATCCAAGTTTGTGCATAAGTGTACGACAAGAAAATCCAGATGATGGAAAGAAACAGAGGGAGAAGCAGAGAGACAGGCTGCCAATGTCTTGTGTTCTTTGTTTTAATTCAAGGTAAACTGACGTTGTGTGTTGACAGGATGGGCTATCATCTCCTCAGATTCCGCCGTCCTCCACGGGGATTTGGATCTGGGGGGGTTCCTGCCTTCCCCTCTCCCTCCTCACAACAGCTTGGCGCTTGACCCCTTGTTTTCTCAATTGCTGTCAGTCAATGTCAAAGCCCCTTTTCTGTGTCAGATATGTACTGACAGCTGTGGCACAGCCGGCTTTGAGGTGCGCCGGACGCCTTTAACCTTACTAGGGCTTGCAGATCTCTTCCTTTAATGGCTCACGGGGGCAGGAAGCGGCTTGATAAATCTTGTCCCGCTTTGTTCCAGCCAGTGTAATTATCTTCCCATTAGATTAATTCAGTTAGGCCTGTGTCGCATTTACAATACTAACAGCATTCCTCGGAGGCGACCACTCTGTCATGTTAACCATTACACAATTACGTCTGTAAGTGATAATAACTGCTGTTATTATCAACCATGCGACATGCGAAGCCCCATAAATAAACATATGCAACAAAGGCAGACACATTAGAACGAAGCGAGCAAGCACATATATGCGTATTGTAGAGGAGAGGAAAGGGAAGGGAAGAGAGGAGGGGAGAGGAGAGGAGAGGGAGGAAAGGAGAAAGACAAGGGTAATCCCAAATTTCAATTAAAAAAAGCTTTGAAGAATAGTAGGGGAAACAGAATAGGAGAAAGGGCACATGGCAAACAAAATGGACAACCAAGGTTATCACGCTTTCTGTGAGTGAGTGATGGAGAGAGGTTAAGGTACTCAGCGGCAACCACACAGAGAAGCAAGGAGACCAAGGTTGGCTTTCTTTTGAAAAACACACACCCTCTCTCTCTCTCTCTCTCTGTCTCTGCAAGCCTCTCTCCTGGTGGTTGCATCCTCTCTCTCTCTCAACTTCACGTGTTGTGCTTAGGAAAATGCCTCCTGACTGGTGGGCCTAATTACTGGCTCTTCGCTGACCCACACCAGGCCGAGGCCTCGTCAAAACACTGATTCGACATGAGCCCCGCACTGGCCAGCACCTCACACTAATGAATACTAATGAATAATTATCACTGGCTGGCTGGCATGCCGGCCCACTGCAGGGACACATGTTAACACACCCACTTGTAGAGCTGCAGGAGAAGCGTAGAGGCCCTTCCCCAGGAAACAGGCATCTCAGCCTGTGCACAAGGCTACGCAGGCATACGCAACCCTCCCTGAAGGGATGCAGAGGAAAGCTTAGGAGCCCTCAAGGTTAAACAACAGTAACACTGAGCGGACCAGAGTGCTCTGACCCCTGTGAAGACTGTTTTGATTGTCATGACCTGTATAGGGCTTAATGTACATCAGGCCATGGTGTGGCAGCTGATATTGAGTAGCTCAAAGAGTGCGAGCTTGTTTGGTGATGTGAGGAAACATGCCAGCTCAACTGTAGTGTCAATAACTGAAGCAATGTAAACCTTCTGCTCTGCTTCCTCCTGCTGCACTGTAGGAAAGCTTTACTCCAATAAGACTGTGAGGCACCAGTATTGGATTTAACCTGGGACAAAGTGGTGAATAAAAAGGTTAATTACCGAAAAAAAAATGTTTTGACTGCACTGGGATGATAAGATAATTTAAGCAATTGATAAACTTGGATAAAACTATATATTAATATTAATTTTTAAATGGAAATTTAATTGGAAAACAGTGAACGTGTTTGGCAGATCAGTGTTAAAAACTATCTATCCTGATATCCTAATGTGGGGTTGACATTTCTGAGCGACAGTGGAAAGTAATAGATTACATTTTCTTAAAGGCTGTACTTAAAGAAAAAAGTGAGATATTGGTAGTTTGCTTGCGCATTTCCAAATTTGTGCAACGTACCTCAGTATCTTAGAACTTTAGAGGGAAATATGGTGCAGTTTACTCCATTATATTTTTTCAGTATCGTACTGCAACTTTGTGAATTTGGATGTTTTATACAAAACAAATGTTAATGTTATAAGATAGATAGTAAAAAAGATGGAGTTGGTTTTTAGGAATTCAAATGTGGAAATCTGACATATTGTTAGTTTAAATACAATTCTGAAAGTAGGGCTTCTTAATAAAATATTTTCGGGTTGTGTTGATGCTTCTTTTCGTTAAATTTTTTTTATTCTTATGCAAATGGTCATGAATTATATATCAGGACATTCTGTCTCTACATGACTTAAATATTACTCATTTACAGACACATTTATAATGTACATACATGAAGAAATATTCATTTGTGCTCAAATTCTTAAACAAACTTTGGACTGCAAATAAAAAGTAGTGAAGTAAGTTATATTACATTCCTGCTTTTAACTCACCATCATAGCAGCAATATTAGCGTTAATTTTTGGATTAAATTACACCAAACTGATACTGAGAGTGTGTGTGCATGTATGTGGGTGAGGGAGTGTGCATGCGCTGGATTTCCCCCTTGTGAGGAAATGTAAAACTTCTTGGTGTGTTATTTTTCTCCCCACCGTTTGTTCTTTTGATCTGTGTGTACATTATCTCCAGCTCTTTGAATTTCAATTTCACTGTCATGTAAGCTCTTTTCATCACAGCCGACGGTTGCAGCTCTAATAATATTCAACTTTTAGGTCACAGTGGAATGCTAATTAGATTGCTATTTTAATTAATATGTCCCTGCAGGTTTCCATATCAAATCAGTTTTAACACTGTATCGTGCACTTTGAGCCAATAAATTACAATGAAACCCCAAAATAAAACCACTTCAAAAAAAGGAGGATTTTAAGGTGTACAGGAGCAGCGCTCGTTTGAACTGTGTTTACATAAATTGCTTATTGTTGCTTAATAAACTGCATAATATTAACCACATTTGGGTATGTTTGAAACAGTTTCAATAAGCCATTATGGGTGTTTCTATTTTCAACTAATAAATCCATACATGAACCTGCTCACAAGATAAAAGCCTCAGCTTAGCTGGTTATTTTCAAGGGCAGTACAGTGTTAAATGTGCTTTAAACAGAAGGAGATAAGTGTAGGTGTTCTGTGTGCGTGTGTGTGTCTGTGTGTGGGTGTTCTTCTGCTGCTGGTGGCATTTAAGGACCAAAAAGTGCTTCACTTTCCATCAGTGTGTCATTTGTCTGTCAGCATTTCTATGTGTCTGCACATGCATGCACATGTTTTTGCTTGTGTGTGTGTGTGTGTGTGTGTGTGTGTGTGTGTGTGTGTGTGCGTGTGTGTGTGTGTGTGTGTCACCCTGGATCCTTAAATGGTTGTTTTGTCCTGCAGCTCAGAGTGTCCCATTCATCATGTTGAGAGGGAACGGAGAGGCCTGGGATATGAGCACTGCTGTATTCCTCTCATAATCAAAGGTCATACTGGGGTCCAGTCTTCAAATTACTTCACTTCAAAGCAGACGCTCGCACACACACGCACACACACACACACACACACACACACACACACATACATACAAATTAGTTGCTATACCAAAATTTTCACCATGCCATATATACTGGCAGAGGTGTAGGCCTAAACCTGCTTTTTTTCTTTTATTTTGTCTTTAAACTGGTTCTGTATGTGTAGCAGCATAAAAAAAGCAACTAAGAACGTTATTTATCTTCAATTTTTCATCTTTATGTTTTGTTTTTTAAGATTTTCTCTGGAAAAAAAAAAAAGATTAGAAATTTTTGTCCACTGTTCACGTTAATTAAGCTCTTACTGGACCACATTCACATCCCATATCTTTCTGTGCACCACCTAAAGAGCAGAGGAGCCAAGCTTTTGCACACTAACAAAAAATTGATATTCATGAACAGGGACGGGGGGGAGAAACTATTTGGATGTTTATTATACTTTAAAATGAAGTGATCCGCATTTCGCTGCCTGCGAGGTAATTAATGTGGGGAAATCTTGAATTAAAGATGTAAATCCTGACACTTTGGCAGGGGGGCCGGTAAGGGACAGTGGTCTCCAAGGTCTAGATTATTCTTAGCGTATACCAATTAACACCATGTATCTTCTTTTATGTTCACTTCAATTAAGAGCCTTTACAATTTTTAAGTTCTTTTCTTCTCAGTAGTTAGAGAATGTCAGAGAGACTGATCAAAGGCATTAGCTGCCGTCCGCGCACCATAGGTAATGCTGCTTTGCATAAAGAAATCTGCATATTGCTAAGAAGGTTTTCATTTCATTTTGCATGAATTACAGAGCCAGAGATGCAGCAGCAGATCGAGAAGTGGAGGTGTGAACGTGCACATGCACACAGACATGCCAAACAAAGCACCAAGCACTGAATCATCAGACTTCTTTAAATCTTGCAGGATTTTGATTTTGGCATCATCGGTGACAACATCAAGATGAAACAAGCGGAGACCAGTTGAATGAATGAATGAATGAATCTGATTTTTTTTTTTTTTTTTGAAGGGTTTCTTGTTGTTGTTCCAGCTGTTGGGCTTGTAAAAGAGAGATTGGAGTTACGGCTTCTGTTACAAGCTGTCGCTCACTATTAAGAGTGTTAATAACGTTCAGGAGTGAGCCCAGCAATGTTAGCACCTAATAACTCCAGGTCCTGGAGTAATCACACCCTGATTTATGTGGGTGATTCTGGTGCAAGTGTCTCACAAAGCTTTGCTTGTTTTCTAGATCACCATCTTTTAATAGGCCTGCAAATCAGACTGGGCCTAATAGCCTCCTCCTCTGCTCCACTGCTTTTCTCATTTGTTTCTATTTCTTCCCCCACTTTCTTTGTATTACTTAGTTTCAAGCCTCAGGCCTTCTGTCTTCTTATTTTGCTTAAACGATTCAGAAAGATTTGTTTTACATGTTTGTGTGAAAGCGTTTTGCTTACATGAGCGGATGTAAATGCACGTGCCTGCATTTAGGTGCATGTGTGTTCGTCCACCTCTGCACGGCCAGTGATGAAAGTCTTTACACCGCAGCGAACAGATGCTGGCAAAACAAACAAACAAACAACCTGTTTGTTCGTGATAATCACTGCTACTTAATTCCATTACACTGTCAGCTACCAATAAATCAATGGGCAAATGAACTGACCGGCTATGAGGAATAGCCGTCCACTGCTCGTCTGCATTATTCTATTGATGTTCCTCCAGCGGTCGTCCTGGAGATATTGAATGCTCTTTAAGCGAAGTGCTGACATCATAATAAAAGGCCACCACGAACTGGCCGGCTGTGCGGTTTGGGAGCTTCAGGCTACAGAGATGGACGGCCTCTGAAGAAGAAGAAAGGCAATCTTCAAAGTCAATACTGCAACCAAGTGCTCTATGTGGTCGCATTTACTGCACAGAATGGAACTACAAATAGCCTCTTACAAAAAAAACACACACACACACACACATTGGATGCACTAAGGAAAAGTCATAAAAATGGTGTTGCAGTCACAATAATTATATGATAATGATAAATAATGTGTTCGGTGGTTTCTTTTGACACCAATCGTACCTTTGACTTGTTTTGAAATCTGTCAGTTTAACAGAAGCCTTTCCTGCTCCACAGGAAAAAAAAAATCTAGATTTGTTGAATATATATTAAAAGTGACACTGCACAGAGTTTATTTTTAAATCTACTCAAATGCACTTTCACCTCAGTGAGTGTGCATCTGTACCTGACTTTTCTGATGACAGTGTATTTAATCCATTGTTCGTGACTTCATGAAAAAATGAAGGGCTGGCAAATTCAAACATCAAAACATTAAGTCGAGTGCTGTGTCTGTGTAGCTGTGTGTTTTCATAACCCAAGTGTCTCAAAGCATTATTAACAAAAATCTTTTGCTCAGTCTTGCATTTCCAGGGCCAATAAAAGCAATGTGAGAAGGCTGCACCACTGCTGATACATGGCATACATAGCACAGACAGCCATCTAGTGTTGGGAAGGAGCGACTGCATGCATCTAGTAAAAGGGACAGGCACTTCACTGTCACCCTGTGTTTATACCTTCATTTGGCTTTCAAGAAAACATATGAGGGATGTTTTAGCTGGAACAGATACACAGGAAAATATTATACTAAACTAAGAAAGCCTGTATTAAGCACTGAGTTATTTGTTGTGTGTTATCATTACACCCACAAATTGGAAGGAAAACTCATGTGCTTTTGTACTCTGGAACCAGGCACAGGAGGTACGCTAATGGTCAGAACTTGTCTTCACAGCCCACACAGAACAAAGCGCACCCTGGTTTAGCCTAATAGCTAGCCTGCTGCAGGAACTTAACCTCTCCTGAGGATGCTACCGAAATAACAAGGCATTGGCACTTGGAGACTGCGTCCACCTCTTTTGCGAGAAACCTTTCTTTGCCATTACCGTTTGCCTCTGTTTGCATTACAACCGTCGAAAAAAACAAAACAAAACAAAACGTGTTTTCATTAATGTATGCAACCCAAATAAACAAAGATTATAAACAAATGTGTGCTATTGTGTGCATATTGGGAGCATGAATATGTATTTGCTGAGCGTTCAAACAAAGACACAAAGGGAGGCCCAACCTGTTGTCGGCTCAGCCCCTTTTTTCCCTGCTGTGAAAACCCCGCTCCCTTAATAATCACACATCATTATGACAATAGATGTTAGGCAAAACACATAAGCCACGTGCAAATCACACAAGGAGACAGAGGCACAAGCAGACAAACACACATAAATACTGTACACCATGCATATCATCACTGCTTCATGGATGTCTTTCCCTCATGCGTGAAGATCTGATCATGTCTGAGATCTTAAAAATATCTGACACATTTTTACAGTTTATTCCCACATTCTCCTCACTGCTGTAAAGGTCTCGGCCCCTGTGGCTGCGTACTGCTCCTGTACACTTATCATCTAATTACTTTTTATTGATCCTGTCTGATCAGGTGCCTCATGTTCATCCTTTTTCAGCGCTGTCTCTTCTGCCAGTCCTAATCTAAGAAGTGTGTGTGTGTTCCTTTCTTTCCTTATTACACATCCGGACGATAAAACAGACACAGCAGAGGATTGTTTTCATATTTTGTGAAACAGCTCCTTCAAAAAAAAACTCGATCTGCTTGTGTGTTAATGTGTTCACACGTGTACTTGCATGAAACCAAATATCTTCTGGCCTGGTGTCGGTTCCCATGCAGACCAGATGAGGACATCTGGGTTCATGCTGTGGCTTTTAATATTTTGAATGCATTGTGGATGAGCTGCAACACTGAGAGGCTTCATTACCTAAGGACAAAAGAAGACAGTGCGCCTTAGACAAGATAATGAGTCTGTTTATTTTGGAAGACAGCAAGTAAGGCTCATCCTGTAAGGTGAACCAGATCAAGGATTTGGAACTTAAACCCCAGGCTCCTCCTAAAGATTAAATGATGTCAGCATCAGATGTGAAGGCCAATGTGTGTTGGGAGGCGCTGTGCTGGACTTCTGTGGGTTATTACAGTTTGTGTGTCTATAAGTATAAGTTTTGCACACATTTACTTGGGCCTTTTTTTTTTTTTTTTTTTTTTTAAAATACCCTGAAGCTGGACTAAAGCCATGAGCCTGCACACTGAAACACACACACACACACAAAATTTATCCATCTCCAAGGAGCTGCATCACAGCATCAGTTTAATATGCAGGCCAGTTCTTGGTGGTATCAGATCAATGGAGAGTTTCAAATCAGACACAGCCGCTGAGACAGACAGAAGAGACCATCTTTGGTGCACATTAACAGAACACTTTCCTTCCCCTCAAGATCACAGTTATTCCTTTTTGATGAAGCAGTTGAGTAAGACTCAACTGTCTTGTAATGCTCATTAAAAAGAGAAGGGTTTTTTTTTTTTTTTTTGCTCCAAATTGACCTATTTACAATAACTTAATGTGTTATAATACCAATCCATCTTCGGAAAGATGTAAAATGGTGAGCTTGACTGCTTTTGTTCTGTTTAGGCTTTTTTTTAAAAGCAAAAACTGCTTTTTTTTTTAAACATGTTTCCAAATTCCATTAAGAGTAACTCTAAGTATCTGGAATCATTGTACAAATTAGTGAAACAATTCTGTCACTTAACAAATATTTCACCTCTAATATCTTCTTAATGTATAAACAGCTTGTTGTTCGAGGCAAAACACAAATAAATCAAAGCTCTTGTGGCTCCATTTAATCATTTCAAAATGTAATTTTCTAGCACGGGGCAATTACCCTTCAGTATTGCCAGTTCACCTACGTTTTAGTCTATCTTGTGGTCTCGCAAAGCTAAATCCAAAAACCTCTGAGATCTATTTACCTCACTTCATGTATACTCAAAATGGCTCATATATACAATATAAGGCAGCAATCATCTGTTCTGTTGCCGACTCCCTTCGAGTCTTTCCCTGCCTTTTCCCGTGCATTATTTAGCCTTTTCCTGAAGTAACAGCCGCACTCGACATGCAGGCACGCCGACCACTAACACGCCACACTAATGTTATGTAAAAACGAATGATGAAATTCAAGGAGGCCAAATGAAAGAGAAACCGATGTGCCTATGTGTGTGTGTGTGTGTGTGTGTGTGTGTGTGTGTGCATGAGCAAATGCTAGCCCTGGTGAGAGCTTGTGTGCATGTACAAAGGTGAGGCCTTGGGTGATGGAGAACAGGATTCCCTTACCTCCTATAAGTACAGAGGAGGATAAAAGCTAGCTGTAATGACCTTGGTATAATAAGGCCTTGCTGATTTCCATGATTTTCTTGCTTTCATGCCACAAGTCTGCTATTCCATAGCAGGGGTAGGAGGGAAAAAGAGGGAGCTTTGGTCTGGCTAAACATTAGCAGCCAACATCATTTGCCCAGAATCGAACGCAAACTCTTGTTCCCATGTTCAAGTCATTATGTAAACGATTATTATCTGGAGGCAAATTAATAGATGAAACACATTTTTCTTAATGGGCTGGTCCTTTTTTTTTTTAGGTGACCAATTTATGTGCAATTTCCCTTAATTCGAGAAGTTATTTAGAAAGTGACGTAATGCTTGTTCCTTTTTATCTTGAAAGCAAAGGCAGCATGTTGTCTCGGGCCGCTCAGTGCAGCTAATATGGCACAACAAAATGAAAGGCTTCAAAAGAGCTTTTCCACTTGGAGCTGATGTAGTGCTGTGGCTGACCTCCAAATATGATTAGACTGCAGTAAACACAACAATAGCAAACAATAAACAACTGGTAATTGGTGTGATCCTCTGTTCCAACAAAATCTTTCTTGATTTGCTATGAATTATGAGCATTAATGTTTTTGCTCTCTGTGCTCCTCTGAGGATATCAAAAAGCTCCCGCTCCGTCTTGATGGGCCTGTCTCATTAAAGGAGAAATGGAGGCCAGTGTGGGAAACTGATGTAGTACATTCATCAGAGTAACTGGCATGAACTCACCTCTAATTCATACTGTCTCCAAGCCCTGATATGAGATGATTATACGCAAATGAATATTGTTTATGCGTGTGTGCACGTATGCCTGTGTGAGGAGGAAGACAGAGAGAGAGAGAGAGAGAGAGAGAGAGACTGGGAAAGGTGTAACCCTGAAGCATCCCAGGTGAAGTGTGCCCTCTACAGGCAGCTGTTATAACTTTATTCTTGTACAGCACACCTACAGGATGTGAATCAATACTAGTTTAAGGAAAATGTGCAGAGTTTGCAAAGAGCATCAAAGTTGAAGCAAAGATTTCCATACAACGTCACATGTTCGCCGCGTATGAGTCTGTCATGTGTTTGTGAACATGAAGGCAGCTGTCTTTGGCGTGCTCACAACCAGGTTTTCCTGCTTCAGCTCTCCGACTCCATACATGCCACCTCTTTCATTAATATGTGATGAGAGAGAAAATCTCCAAAGACCCCAATAGGCAGAGGCATTGTTTCTCTTTTAAAGTCATCTCAGATGGAAGGAACAAACTTCAGAGCGTTAGTGAAGTGTCTAATGAAAGAAGTCTCCTCCTCTGCGGCTCCATTTCGCACAGCGTATTAGGAATCTAAATGTTGACTGAAGACAGTTTGATTCTCTGTCTGTGATTTTCTTAAGGAATAAAAACAGTGTAGCGTGTTTACAGTGTAGCCATGAAAGAGCTATGAGAAGGCTCATCACTACCCGATGCCATTTTGGGAGGCGGAAAGTGAGGTTCATACCACAGTTCATTTGAAAGCCATATCAAACAGA
>JAQNCA010000005.1:5288257-5313818 GCA_029783725.1 Acanthurus tractus | reverse complement strand
TAGGTTCAGTTTAACTCTTGCTTTGCAGCCTCATTCCATTATAAACCTATGATCAAATAATGTTAATATGTATTAACTCTAAGCACAAATAGAGCTTGTTCAACATAAAACCACAATATCTGGACTTTCAAAGTACTGAAATTGAAAAATAAAGGTGATCTTATTTTTGACATCTCTTTTCAAAGTAAGTTAATACTTTCAAATTTCAAGTAATTCTTAAGTCAAATTATGTGTTCTAACAAACTAAAATGCATAAGATTTAAAACAGTGAAAACTATATTTGGTTTGTTGCTGTCTTGAAATAGCATGGAATCAAGGGGTTTGTTTATTGTACTGTTAACCAGCCAACATTGCAGATGGAAATCTAACTAACTCATGCAGAAATGTTTACAGATGAGGTGCTGTATGAAGTGTTATTCACATTGTGTTAAGTCACATTTCTCAACTTCCTTTCTCACACTTTTACTGGTGTTAACCCAGAAACAACAGGCGACAAACTGAAATGCAACATTACTTTTAATATTTATAAAAATGAAAGTAAAATAAAAAATGCAACACTTCAGGTGACATTCATTTGATATTTCAAGCCTCGCTGTAACAGGCAATTTCTATTGATTCTGAGTATTTACTTTGGAGTTACTGCAATACTGTTATGTCAGTGTGGGAGCCTTATGTACTGTAACTCCTTATCTGCAGCTTTTCTTTTTTGACCCTTTGCTCCACTTCTGGTGCCATGTAGACAACATTGGTTTTTTTTTCAACAAACATGATAACTGTTTGAATTTGTGTTTGCATTATTACTCTTATGCAAGCTAGCTGATCTGCTCACATCATGTTCTACTTGTGGGCCTTCCCTGAGCCCACCATGTTGTCAGTCAATCAGGCCTACTTTTGGCCCATGTTTACATGCATCACAAATCCCTGTGTCAAAAAAAATCTGATTGTAATGGATTGAGCTGGAGCTTTCTGGATTTCACAGCAGTATCAGTTCTACACCCATGCTGTGAACCAGTTGTGGCTATATTGCACTGTCTTGAGATGGTATGATTTCACTCTGTTTGGATTCATTGTGATACATGTCATTGCCATAGTGGTTGTTAATAATGCAGATCATGAAGCCAGCTTGACTTAGTGTATTTGTGGGGCACCATGTAACCTTTATTGACTGTTTAGAGAAGCCCTCTGGGGGGTTTTGTTCAGTATTGCTCCTCCCATCTATTACTCTCTGCCATGGTTGCCTTTCTGCCTGCTTGTTGTCTTACTAGAGCAGCAGTGTTGAAGGCCATTTTAACTTAAGTTTAAGTCTATACAAACCTGAAGAACCTGTGAATAATCATCCGACTCTTGGGAGTTTAAATATCTAGACCCGCCAATAGTCACTTTCCCCTAGGCAGTTTGTTTCATAATCTAATCCATTATGTAATGATGTGAAAATGAGCAGGGACAAGTTTCTGTGCAGATCAGAATTGGCTGTCTATAGATAAGAGATACTGTGTGGTTAGTCTGAGTTCTCATGTTTTTTTCAGTTTGTCACAGTGACCCATTAGTGTGGACATAGTACTTTTAGCAGCTTGTATCACTGATAGTTGTCTCAGAGGATGATGTTGTTTTGGCAACCTGCCTGCAATGGCCCTAAGATGATTTGGATAGCGATATTGCTTGCTGGTGCTTGTCCAGTCTGGTTACTTAGAACTTGTTTTATAAAATCCAGTAGGAAGCTTACGTTTAAAATCTGTGTCTGTTTTTGCATCTCTGCTGTTGCTATTCACAACATGTGTGCCTGTTTTTTTAAAACACCAACAGGGCTGTTGGCTTACATGTAAACCAGCACATCATTATGCCTACTGTGTTGTGCTACCTCATTCATGTAACACTTTTCAGATAGTGTTTGCTCAAACACAAGTACAGAACGGACAAAACAGTATATTGTGTAAGTTGACAGTTTTCATCTCATCTACCAGGTTTTATTTTGGCCTTGGTGCTTTTCTTTCCATATTTTTGGTTTGAATTGATGAGCATGAACAGAAGGCAGCCATGTGTAGTGTTCTGTGTGGAGGATAACAGGAACTGGGTTTGAGAAAAAACTAGTGGAAAACTGTGTACTTTGTGATCCTGTCATCTAAAAATAATATGGGTGTGCTTTCATTTTCTGTGTAAAAACAACAATAACATGAACAGATAAAGTTTGTTTTCGTAGTCTACTGATGTGGACACCATTATACTGTTTCTTTTTAATTAACATTTACATCAATAGGTGCACAACTGTTAGGCTTTTGCAGTGTACAGTCAGCGCAGTGAAGGAAACCCCAAAGCTTTTAGATCAGTATATTCGTGGAGAATTGATGTAATTGCCATCACTCTAGGACAGCAGAAACCGGAAGTGGATGTTTGTTTGAGAACTAAAGATACACCCTTGTTTCTCAAGATCTGGTTTCTTGGATTGCCCAAACAGTGCTTGCGGGTGCTTTTAATAGGCGCAGACTACTTCAGTCATCTTTCTTTGAATTTGACATGCCCCCCCCCCTCTATTGCCCATCAACTATAATAAGACGTGGAATGGCTGGCAGCCCAGGCTTGCATGGGGAAAGCAAAACAAAGACCACCATAAGATCAGATGCAGAAGAGTTGATTTTATGTGTGCTATGTCTTACTATTGTGTGCGTGTCATCTGGTGATTTGACCTACACTCTTATTATCTATTATTAAGTCATCATGCCCTCATTGTTTTCTTTATTTATAATTGCCTCATTAAGTTTATTTTGTCTGCCTGCTGTTATTGTGATTTATACTTCAAATCAAATTTATTAACAGTTTTAGGCAGATTTGGCAGACAGAATGTGTATTTTATGATATTCTATCAACTCGAGTGGTTATTTTAAATTTTTTATGTATTTTTTTATGTATTGTCCAGGGAAGGGATGTTTCAGTTTGCTTGCTCAGAACACAAGCAAAAGTGTCTCTGAAGAGTGGGGTAGTTAGAAAATTATTCAGAAAGGAAGCCTGTGAACATGAGTAGTGTGTCATTGTTGTATTGAAGTGCATCCCTCAACTGACTTCTGTGACTTCTGCAAGCTGCAACAACAGGTCTGTCTCTTTACATAACCTTCCATGAGCACTGAGGAATGCAAACTGGAAAGGGCAGATCCATTGCACACACACACACCCCTCCCATCCCACATACACACACTAAATGACTCCCACACACATACACCTTGTCACTTCTTATCTCCCCAGCAGCTTTGAGGCAAGGGCTTCCTGACCCTGTGCAGCGTGTGTATGTGTGTGCATGTAATATAGAGACCGGGACCGACCAGCAGGCAGAGTTGAGATTGTGCGACCAGATCTGGTATGGGAGAGAGAGTCACAGTAGCAGCTGCTCCCTTGCATTAAGAGGCTCACACTCTGACAGAGGACAATCACAGGGACATAGACACAGACGCAGAGGACTTAAACTGCTGCCACTGCCTTTTGCTTCCAGTACTGACTGGTACCAAGTGACTTGCAGTCAAGAGGATAACACTGGATTGAGTATTGTGTTTGTTTATATGTGTTCCCCGTCCTGTCTTGAGCAAGGATGAGGATGAGGGAGCTGTCTCTGCGTCAGGACCCAGACCTAAGGAAGGAGTTGGCTCTGCTGGCACGCGGCTGTGACTTTGTTCTGCCCTCTCGGTTCAAGAAGAGACTCAGAGCCTTCCAGCAAGGACAGGCAGGTGTTTGTATGAGTATACTCTATACCACACTGGCTCTGCTGGCCTGTCAGCCAATGGGCAGGTCTATTAATGTGGACTAGTATTTGTGGGATTCATATCTTGGTATTCAGATAGCATTAGTACAAATCTGCTGTATTATAGGCAAGTATTAAACAAGCTAGAAGTAATTACAACTATTCCTCACTGTTATACTGTTACCTATTGTTGGAGCCTGTTTAGCCGTAAGCAGGTGAGGACAAGTGAACAGTTACATCACTTTCTCTTGGGTTATTAAGACTTTCATCAAATAGCTTACACACATTAGAGTGCCATATGAAATGTGATTGTTGTGTAGTCACGTTCACTGTTGTTAGTGGATTGTTTTTGTAGTTGTTGGGCAGGTATTCTTCCTTTGTGTGAGATGTGAACCCTGATTATTTGTTGATCTCTTGTCTTGTGTACTACATTTGCTCAGACACTTAACTGTCCTCTTTCAGGGCACATCATTGTGAATGTGCAAAATGTCATGGGGCTTAGCAGTTGTGCTTAAGAGCTCTGCTAGCGGTTAGCATGAAGCAAGAGACAGAAGGGACCGTGCGGGGCAGGGCAACAGGAGATGTTTATGTCCTTTTATAGCCATGGCTGACACCAACACACAGGACAGAGAAGAGCAGAGGATCAGCAGCATTTATCATTTATCAGGTTAAAATTAGCAAGTTACCCTTACAAGAATACAGTAAACCAATTTCAAATATACATGTAGGAATAGACATGGCTAGAGTTAGACCCCTTCTGCTCTCCTCTACAATGTTGTTTAAAATTTTATTGTTGTTATTTTATATTGTTTCTTTCAACTCTAACAAGAGACTAGAACAATGAGAGAAATGCTCATTTGTTTAACAAAGACTGCGGATACTAATCATGCTAGAAAATTCAAAAGCTCTGTAAATAGTCTTTAAGTATGAGATGGTTGGAAGGGAAGCATGCTTTGTTCAAGCTGTTTTTTTGCAACTGGAAGATGTGTGCACACAAACACATTTAAATCCTCATGCATTTTTCCTTTTTATGTGTGAGACCATCAAAAATATATTCCCATAATTCTGTCTTCTACAACATGATCTTCAGAAAGACACTGGGGCTGTACTAGAAGTTTTTTCTTACATTAGAAGCCATGGGTAACATTTTTAATTGAAACTTTAAATGTCTGTCGTCATATTCCGTGACGTCATCCAAGTTCTGACTGTAATTCCCGCTCACCAGACTCCAGCTCTTTCTGTCTTCTTGCAGAGGTCTGCACTCTTGCTTGCTGCTGCCGACAGGTTGAAGTAAAGATAAATTCAGTTTTTGATCCTGAACATTTAGAGCATAAGCCTCAAGTTCTCCTCCTGTCAGTATGCCTCTCCAGATCAGGACATAATAGGTGGTACTATGGATTTTTTTTTCCTTCTAAAAGCTCTGGTCTGCCCACACGGTCGAATTTTTGTGAAGAATTCAGTTGCTGGTATTTTAAATGAAGCTTCAAACAATTCTGTACGGCTAAACAAGTCATCCAGACAAATATTATATCCAAATATTATCTCCACACAGTATGTTATCTGTGAAAACTGCATATGACTAGAAGATGCAGGAGCAGTGTTGCATGATGCAATTGTTAATAGACCAAGATGAATCTACAGGTTTCTGTCATGACAACAGAGCTTTGGAGGATATGCTAAAAAAAAAACCTCGCACTCGCAAGCTATTTTGTGTCCTGGGTAAATTTAGTTAAAGGGACACACACACACAGAGTTGTTTAAGTTCTGACCTGGGAGGTTTCTGTGTTAGAAAGAAGTGAAGCCCTTTGGAATTACAACTGTTGGGGTGTGGTAACGTTGAGTTAGTCAGGTACAGTAGAGATTAAAAAAAAAAAAAATGAACTCAGTCTTGTATCCAATAATGACTCGAAGCTAGCAGACCCTAAACTCCCACTAAACCTCTGCAGTTCAAATCTAACACGCACACACACACAAATACACACACACACACAAATGCACGCACATGCCAGCTCTGCTACTGTTTTCAGCTGTCATTGACAACTAATGTCTGCCTGTAGTTAGGTATGCTGTTTAAACGTAGCAGAGGTGGCCTCTTCACTCGTTCTTTCCAAGGCCATGACATCATGTTTGCTGGCTTACAGTTACTGCATACTGGGACATTTTAATTATCCTTTAGTACGTTTTTTTGTAATATGTGCATTTTCTTATGTTTTCTACATGTCTGCCGCGAAAAGGCCAGTTTAATGATTTGTTTAATGGTGTTATCTCTGTCCAGATAAATGTAGTTAAGGAGGACTGTGTGAAAATCTTGTATTAAGAAAGATCCAGTCAGTAACAAAGTAACATATATTTTTTAAAAGTACATTGAAATATATTAACATGGATCCTACCTTGAAGAGTTTGACTCATAACTCAATTTAAGAATTTTTTTTAAACTCAGGATAAAAGATATTATTCTCTTTTAAACATTACAGGTAAAACAGTAAGGCATCAGTTTAAATGATAAAGTCAAATCTAGTTTGTTTTTGTCACTATGCTTCATTTTGTTTTTTCAGAAAGATCACAAGTTATAAGGTTAAAGGGTCAAAATATATTTGTAAACATTACTGTGATGACACACTTGTGATGGTTATAGTTAGGTCCTGGCTAATGACTCCTACTATTTCAGTTTTGGCACATCATAGTTTATATCTATTGCAGTGACATCTGTTACAGGGGAATGTCTATCAAAAGCTTGTCTATCAAAGGTAAAGGAATAATAATCATGATTGCTGAGTAGTCACAACTCTTCCTGATGGTGCTTGGGGTTTGCTGAAAGGTGTGGTTATAGCATTTGCTAGCATCAATGGCTAACAGTTTATTTCTGTATTTGTCTCAGGCCCAGGTGAGGACGGAGGAGCCCGTCACCACAGCACTAAGTGAAAGCATTCCAAAGTTTCACTTCCCACAGGGCCGGCCCCAAGCCAACCTCAACATCGACAGCCTCATTTCCAAAATTGAGAAAATATTTTCCCAATTCCCAAATGAAAGGGCCACCATTGAGGACATGGGGCAGGTTGCCAAGGTGAGAATATGATTTGTAGCATGGAGGTTCAGCTGCCACCCAGCAAATTATTTTCATTGGTGCCATTTCGTTCCTGACTTTACGAATGTTTACATATCTTAAACCTCTCGCAAAATATTAGCTCTATGTCCCAGAGGAATCCCAGAAATGGCTTGCAGGGAATATTGAGTGAATAGAGAAATGACAGCTAGTTGTTCCATCTCATATTATACAGGTTTAAGGGAAGTCTTGAAGTGATGTAACACTGCTTGTCAGCCCAATGGGGTCAAGTGTCGTTGCACTCTCTGTATCTGTTTTAAAGATCATCTGGGTATTTAGGAGGTTTTTGTCTATCTCTCTTCTCCTCACTCTGCCTCATCTCTCCTCCTCCCTTGTCTCCCCAGGCCTGTGAGTGCCCTCTCTACTGGAAAATGCCATTGTTTTGCTCAGCTGGAGGCGACAGGACCGGCTTCGTATCTGTTCACAAGTTCGTGGCTATGTGGAGAAAGTAAGACAATGGCTCCTCTGATTCTTACTGGCCACTGGTGTAGTCACAGTCACATGGCTCATACAATCTCCTCTGAATGAAGACCCCTTACTGAGATTACAGACACTGCATGCAGCTCTCTGCTATCATGACATTTTACTTTTCATTTCTAAACAGAAAGCGCTGATCACAAAGGCCTCACAAATGCCCACAAGAGAGTAGTGGCCGGGCATATACAGCATTTGAACGACAACATTCATTGAGTGTTTTTTCTGCATTAAATGAAAAGGAATACCATAGGGCTTTTGTAATGCCTGCTACAACTCAATGCTGTTGTATTCAATAGGCATGCTCTTGTATTAATGTGTGAGCCTCCAGAGAATTAGACAGACCTGGCCTTTGACTTTAGCTAATGACTGAGCCATTCTTAGATGAGGAGCCACGGCTTGCATTATTTCCTTGTGGCTACCATATCACTCAATGCTAGCAATCACCAGGCAGTGATTCAGAATCCTAATTTCAGAATGTATTATACCTACACTTGCACTTTTGAGGGTAACAGTCAGACTTGTTCTCTACAAAGGATGATAACAAGAATAGAGAGTACGCACACTCAAACGAGGGAGTAACCTTGCAACCATCTGTTCTTTCCTTTCTTCTCCAGAACTCTGCAGACCTGTCACGATGATGCTTCTAAATTTGTCCACCTCTTGGCCAAGCCTGGCTGTAATTACCTGGAACAAGACGACTTTATTCCATTCCTGCAGGTACTGACTGCAGCACACCCAGGGAGAGGGCTGGACTTGGCAATGCAGGATGGCAAATTTGCATTGGCTTGGGTGGTGTGAATTGGACATATTTTTTGGACTGCCCCGCTGAGGTGGTGCTTTTTCATGTGGCTGAGGACTAATTCAGGGACGTTGCTGTAAGATATTAATATAGTTGAGAGGAGTTTACTGAATGAAGGTTTCACTGGTTCAGGACTCAAGTTAAGCAGAAACAGACTGAGATAGAGATAGGTCAAATGTAGTACACAGATTATAGTCCCAAAATAATCCCAGAACACACAGATACAGTTTCATCAGATTGTTTATAGGAATAGTCGGACTTTTTGTTCAGTCTTATCATGCGGACCTGCTGTGCTAGCTTTTTGTATTCTCATTCCAGCTGACAGACTGTTGGTGCTCCACACTAGCCCCGCCCCTCACCTGATTCATTTTCATGCTGGCAGGAGCGACTGGGCTGTACTGAACATCGTTAGCATACCGGCAGAGATGCCGTGTGGCACACGCTGGTTAATTTGTATGGTCCCGCTCAGCGAATCGCCTTTGACTGTTTTGATGAATGAAAGGCGGATTGCAGTGGAGTAGATTTGACTGTCTCCGCCTGTTTCCTGTGCCCAGTGATTTATGTGTTTCTCTATGATTTAATTTTTCACAGTAAGAGTCAAAGAGGCACGACGGCTGCCCTGAAATAAGGCCTTTTAATTTCATTGCCGCCTTCGCGTTTATGTCAACAATTCTTTTCCCCAGCAGAGAGGAAGGGGGTAGCATAAAGAACAGAGTAGGGGGGGGGGGTTATGGAAAGAATATAGCTACGATTCATTGAAATGCAGTACACCCCCTATGACTTTATGGCATAAGGAAGGAGAGGAGGTTAAGCAGTCAGTACCAAATGTCTTTAGTCTGACCTTCTCATCACTTTGCTGTCAGTCACAAAGGCTTAAGCTCATCCAAAAACTGGTTTGGTTTCAGTGTTTTCCGACTTCAAAGAAACATTTAAATTTGATGGCCTCTTCCAAGAAGGCCTGGAGCCTTTTCTTAGCGTAGCATAATTTAAAAAGCATATGGCATGGCAGAGTGATGTAGATAGACACTGACAACTTCTGATGTTTGAATAAGTATGCATTTATACGCCTGCTCTGAATGTCATGTGCTCTCTCTATCAAAAAAAAAAAAGAGACGTGTTTTGCCATTAAACTTGTCTCTGAAAGTGACTGCATGATTTAACCGAACATATGTATTTGTTATTGTAGTGCACAATGTGTCATGGACCGTTCTTTTGCATTTGTGTTTGTTAGTTTGTGTGGGTTGTTATGGAATTAAGGCAGACATGCAGTAAAAACAAAGAAAGCTGACTTTACTTGATGTTTTCAGGATGTGGTGAACTCACACGCAGGCCTGGCCTTTCTGAAGGAGGCACCGGACTTTCACTCGCGATACATCACTACGGTAAACTACCATTTCACAAGTACATTTCGACTGCAACATTTGAAGTAGTGAAACCTTAAAATGACACTATGCTGACTGACTTTCGTTACGAGTTGTTTCGTCATATGTAACAACACTGTCAACTGTTTTTCAGGTGATTCAGAGAATATTCTACAATGTAAATCGGTCATGGACTGGAAAAATAACATTTTCTGAGCTCAGGAAAAGTAACTTTCTTCAGGTATATGACTGCAGTTACTGTTCTGTTTTATGAATTGGGTTTTTTCTTACACCGAAGTCTTAAATTATCTTCTAATGCACTAATCTATGTGATTGCTGATTCTTTTTGACATCATAAAACATCAGATGTTTTAAATACAAAAAACGTTTTAAGTCATTATTTTTCTTATAAGTGTATCTTCTATTCTAAACATGTCTTTTCAGTTGCACAATCACTCATTTAAAAGAAATCTTAATGCATAAAGTTCACCCTGACATAAAAAAAGCCTCTGTGTCAATAACAAAACTGGCTCTTACATTGTGGCATTCCGAACATCTCCTCTCCTCCCTGATTGTTACAGTCACAAAAGCATTACTAACCATATAGCTACGTTCATCCTAGCACTATAAAACTGAGATAAATACTCAGAATATCTGAGTTCGATCAGTATGTCCAGCATGCAGCACCGAGTGAGGCCCAGGTGTGCTCACTCTGTCTCTCTCTTTCACCTTGTTTTTCGAGTCAAGGCAGTTTGACGTGCCTCATAACACTCTGGATGAAGTTTCAGCCATTTTAAATTATATGTGTACTTCAAAACACGCACATCAGGGGCTTTGTGTTTTGACCTGAAGCTTTATTTTTAGAAATAATGGCTACAATAAAGTCCAACAGGGTAAAACCTACCCACAGTCATGTGACAGGTTGTAAATATGTCAACAGTTAAATTGGATTATCAAACTGATTAATTTGGAGGTAGAATTAAGAGTCGGCCTGTAAACTTTAGTGGTTGTTTACAAGAGACAGTTTGGCTAATATTAGAAGTTAATCACTAATAATAAAAAGATTTTGACCATATCTTTGCTTATCTCTATCGTGTCCCAGAATGTGGCGTTGCTAGAGCAGGAAGAGGACGTGAACCAGCTGACAGAGTTCTTCTCCTATGAACATTTCTATGTTATCTACTGCAAATTCTGGGAGCTGGACACCGACCATGACCTCTACATAGACCAGAAGGACCTGGCACAGCACAACGACCAAGGTTCCACAAGCACACCGAGCAGCCTAAAATCAGACTCTGTAAACTCTAGACTAGACTAGACTCTATATTCAACAGTCACATACACAATTCAGACAGCAAATGACAACATACAAGTGCTGATACCTTGTCAGAACACAAGAGACCCACACTAAATTAACTTTCCTTAACCGTCCTGGCGTTTGTTGGCATTGTCAGTAGATTGAAACTAAATGCAATAATAAAAAGCATTTGTAAATGTTATTTGGACCAGATTTACTTGTCACACACAAACACTCAGGAAAAGACTTGTCTCTGACGCTTCCTCCCCACACACTCGACACCACATGTTCCTGGTTGATGGTCTGTGAGTGAGACAGGGGAAATGAGACACAAGATCAATAAGAGAGCAGCAAATATACTCTGCTCAAATGACGCCATGTCTGGAACAATTTCTACCACTATATGGTCAAAATGATGACCAGAGGATTTATAGCATTGTCAAGATAAAAAAGAGCTGCACTAGCCAGTATGGATTTACAGTCTGTGAGAATGGCTCACATGTGTTGTGAAAAAGTTTTACATTAACTGAGAGAGCCATTGTATAAGAGAAAACCTTTTTTTCCCAAACAGTCTAGATTGTAATTTATGTCTTTGTTGTATTTTTTCCAGCCATCTCCCATAAGATGATTGAGAGAATATTCTCAGGAACAGTAACAAGGTAAATGAAAAATGTCATCATTTAAAAGATGCTTATCATTCTGCATATAACATCAGAATTTAGAGGGTTTTTTGTTTGTTTTTAAAGACATATTTAATAATATTTTTTCTGTTTATTTCCCTTTGTTAATGGTGATTGTGCTATTTATTCCACCAGAGACAGACGGGTGTATAAAGAAGGGCGGCTGAGTTATGCTGATTTTGTCTGGTTTCTCATCTCTGAGGAGGACAAAAAGACAGACACCAGGTATGAAGACTCGCAGCCGCACTGATGGCATCCTCTGTTTCTATACAGTGTCAGTGTTCTCTCACAGCTCCTACACTTTATCTGTTTCCAGCATTGAGTACTGGTTCCGCTGCATGGACATGGATGGGGACGGGGTGTTAAGCATGTATGAGCTGGAGTACTTCTACGAGGAGCAGTGTCAGAAACTGGAGACCATGGCTATTGAGCCCCTTCCCTTCGAGGACTGCCTCTGCCAAATGCTTGACCTGGTCAAGCCTGAGGTCGAAGGTCAGACCCTTTTCACATTTAAACACACTCTCAGAAGTTCACACACACCAAAGCCTGTCTGTGACCGTTAAAGAAATGGAACCTGTCACACATGCAGACTTTCATGCCGGGGTATTGACCATTAGCTGTGGGAACAGATGAGAGGTTTACTGACTGATCTGGACTGCCTGCTGCCAGCTGTTGGTGTCAACAAATTCCCTCCAGCACTTAGCTTTACCACTATGCCATTTAAAAGACTAGTCCATGGTGAGGGTATGCATGTTTAGTATTGATAGCCACAGCAAGAATGTGACCCTCAGCCGACCTGCTGGTATGCTGTACTAGATGAGCTGTGGAATATAACATGTAATATGAGATGGAACAACTTCTTGTCTTAGTCTTTGAGGCAGATGTTTCCCTCCACAGTTATGTCTCCTCCACACAGCACAACTTTAACAGTTTTAACAGATTTAAACATCTGTTAAAATTTCACATTAAGTATGACATTCTTTAAGAGATTTACGGTCTTTGGTACAGACATATGAACTTGTACACCAGCTTTTATAGAGATGTTACAATTGATGACAAAGAGCTTGACATAATATGCGACTCAGACCAGAGGAGTTCTGCTAAACAACCCACAGAAACTGTCAAAAATGTTGCTGTTGAGGAAAGCAGATCTTGAGCCTCTCATCACCCAAAAGTCTCTTTTCTGCTCTAAAAAGAAAAAAAGGAGATTTTTTTGAGATTTTTGAGGATTTTTGACTGCTACAGAGATATTAAAATTAAAAAATTCTAACACTTCATTTCAGGTTCCACCTGAGGTCTATAAGTAGCTGCATGAGAAAAAAATTAATGTAGTGTTCAGCCTTTTAGTGTCTTAAAATTTGATTAATTCTGTTATATCATTTATTCAGCAAAAATCTAAACATTTGCTGGTAACTGTATCAGATCTGAGATTTCCTGCTTTTTGATTTCACATATTTATAAATTAGATATCGTCGACTTTTCCGCCAAAACAATTTGAGGGCTTGACATTGAGCTCTGAGTCCTGGATAGAAATACCGTGGTCCAATTCTTCTTTTATTAGTAGACAAAAGATCACATCCTTAACCCCAACAAAATGAGCCAGGGTCAGTTAGCTAAACTGGACAGTTACTGAGTAACTCCAAGGCCAATACTGAAAGCTAGATTGGATGGCAAAGTCAGACTAAAAGCTTTTAGTTAGACCTCTTGAATAGTCCAATAGTACCCATAAATTATATTAAATAAAATCTGTCACTGGGTACATTTGTGATTGACAACCTGTCTGAAGTGCCTCTTTTATTCTTTTATTTATTCCAGGTAAGATCACTCTGCGGGACCTTAAAAGGTGCAAGTTGTCCCACATCTTCTTTGACACTTTCTTCAACATTGAGAAGTACCTGGATCACGAGCAGAAGGACCCGTTCTCTGTTATAAGGGTAAGGTTAAACTGATGATGTAAATAAAACAGTATCATGACTTGTTTTCCCGTCAGAGGTCAAGCTACTCATGTAACTTCCCGATATGTTTGTCAGGAGGTGGAGACGGACGGTCAGGAGGTCTCCGACTGGGAGAAGTATGCTGCAGAGGAGTATGACATACTGGTGGCTGAGGAGGCTGCCAATGATCAGTGCAATGACGTGTAAGTCCTGACTTTACATGTGGCTGCAGACTGAGATTCATCAAACAACTGGAACTTTTGACCTGAGATAAGAGATAACAGTAGAATTCCTTTACTTTGACTCTTATGTTCAGTGTCCAGAAAAGCCTTCTATTTCTTATTTTCTCTTAAATTAGGGAGAACTTGATGATTGCTTTGCTGAATTTATCAAATCTCGTGATCACGCAAATCCACCATGCCAGGCTTCAAGCTAGGTCTTTGTGTCTAGACCACTGTGGTTCTGACCAATCGGCATCCTGTAGGAAAATACTGGCACTGCACTACAAGTGCAGTTTCACTGTTATGACCAGCCCAAGAACTACTGTTTGCTTGAAAATAACAATGGCATCTCCTAAAGAGGTTAGATTGGATAGTGTTACAGCATCAATTTACTCAGAACTTGAGAGTATTTCTTCACTGAAAAAGGAAAAAAAAAAAACAATATTAAAAGATTTTCTCACTGGTAAACATGTTTTCTCTGTCAGAGGTTTTTCCAACTGGCTTTGGCAAGAATTTGATTAAACTCTGTGATGGCGCTCACCTACCAGAGTACCTGCCATTTTCCCATCAGTTTCCAAGGGCAACTTCTCAGATGGTTCTGTGTAACAAACCCTCTGGCTTCTCAGGATATTGTCTAACAGCAGCAATTTTTTTTTTCCCCGTGCTCCAGTTCAGTTTTCTTTTATTAGCAGCGTCCTATAATTTCATCCAGATTTGTATATTGTTGTTATTAGGCGAGTAAAACATATTTGTTAAAGAATACAAACACACGAGCTTTTGCAGAACAGTATATGATTGAGTAAAATGCATTTTGTTCATTTTTTTCTTTTTTTTTTTAATCAACAGTATATCCGATAGCAGGGTGATCTTTGTGTCTGATGCTTTTCCGTCTTGAAGCATACATGTGATCACTTGAAGTTACCTTTTAAATGTTGTTTCTACACTTGGCAGTCAAGTAGGATTTGTTGCTTGATTCACAGGTCTTCCTCTCAGTTACAGCAAAGCACTAATTCTCCTAAGCTGTCTCCCTGAAACATTCATCATTCCGTTTTTTTGGGGTGCAGATTTTTTTTAACACATGTACTCAGAGATAGCATTGTTTACACTGTTTCTGCAGTAGCTGTAAGATCAGCTAAGGGCAGAATGATTTTTTTTTTTTTAAATTCATGTCCACTGCTCTTCACATAGCAGATTGACAAAGCTCAGTGTCTCCTATCTGAGGCTGAGCATCATGTGACGGTGAGTCAGTGATAGATGAGGCTGTTGACAGGTATGTTGTGTGGCGGTTTTAGGAACACCACCGACTTCTAAAGACAGGCTGCTAACCAGAGCAGGTAAGACACTCAGGGTACCAGCAGGGACAAAGTGTTCTCCTCCTCCTTCTCTCTGACCGAGTCTGGTCTTAAACCCACTCCTAGCTTCTACCCTCACCCCACCAGTCTGACCTCGCTCCTGACAGCAGATATGTTTTGTCAGACAGCACAAAATCATGTGTTTGTAGCTATTTGTTAGAGCTGTGAGTCTGTTTTTGAACCAGACAGTTTCTTCTTTTATATCCTACCTCTTCAAAGTAAAAAAAAAAGCTCTTCTCCTGCACCATCTCTATCCATACCTTAACGTGTTTCTCCTTCATTCTCTCAAGTGACACTAGTTTGTTGAAAATTTCCTGTCTGTTTAGAGGAATATGTTGACATCTTGGGGATAACCTCTATTTGCGTTCTTGCTAAGAGTTAGATGAGAAGAGCACTGCTACTCTGGTGGCTATAACCAATACAGTTCTAGTGCCTGCAGCCAGCTAGCTTAGCATTGAAAATGAAAATAAGAAAGCATATAACTTTGTTCAACCAAAAGTAACAAAAGTTGCCTACCAGCACCTTAAAGTTCCCTTTTAACACATTATATCTTGTTTGTTCTATCTGTGCATAAATGGGTAAAGTGATGGTGGTTTTACGGAGGTCGCATGCCAAACTATTTCTTGGCTTCCTGCGGCCTTTTTAAGTTGCCAGGCGACAAGTCAGGACTCGCCCTCTCACTTTTGTTTTTGTAGATGCTGTGCTTGTGTTACCTATGGACAAAACCCTGTCAGCTGTTAGTTTCATATTTACAGCGCAAACACAAAAGTTGTGTCTATCTTCTCTAACTCTTTGAAAGACAGCAAAGAGGGAAATTTCCTAAGTGCTGGTTAATTTTTTCCTTTTTCTTTGAGAGACAAATTTCTGACTGATTTTTCTCCTCATGTTTGTTTAGGTATGAAAATCCTTTGAGCCCTTTAGGGCAGCACATCACTGGTGAGCTGGGTCTGACTAAGAGACACTTCTTTGAGATCCCCACTCCACACTGCAACCTGGACCTGGATGAATATGAATATGAAGATGACTTCGAATGACCCTCGATCCTGCAACTTTTTCCCACAAGCCTGCTGAGCGCTGTGCGCTAGCAGACAGAGCCCAACCAGCAGCGTCAGTCGAGCAATCACATCAAGTCAGATATTTGCAGGTTCCGACCCAGTTTCCATCCTGTATAACAGGACACACGTCAATAAACGGGGATCGGACACAAAACCAGAAGACACTGCCAGAGCACTGGTGGGGTCAGTGCTGAAGAAGTGAAGATGTGTCACACAATTGGCTCACAGGAAATGTCAAGTGATCTTTGCAGAAACTGGTTCCCCACATTCCCCATGATATTTGGTCTAAACATGATGTTTGAATAATTTCACCCATCACAGTGACAGAGGTTTTGCAATTACTGCTTGATACAAATAATGTTAAGGGCGAGTTTTCATTCATCAGAACATCAGTACTGTGATTAAAATTCACATGAGCTAAATCACTTTCTACACTCACTGGAGCTCCTTGGATTGTTAGACAGAAACCATGCTGATTTGATTTAGGTTTTCAAACAAATTATCTTCTGAAGTCATTGGCTAAAGTTACATTCCAGTGATCATAACTGAAGGTGTTTTAAAATAAGATTGTAAATTCATCAATAGTTGTTTGCTGAAATGAGTAGTTTAACTGTAAATGCCAAACAAGCCACCGTTGAGCCTGCTGTACACACAAGCACACAGTTCTGCCTGCCACACACAGCTTATATTGTACAGGTCTGCATTCATTATGACTTAGATTTAATGTATGTGTGAGATGGGGTTATGAATTTATAAATAACTGTAAATATGTATTTGGTGCTTGCTGTGTTGTAAATGGTTTCGGTAAGTGTTTTCGACAGAGTCTTTTTCTATGTAATAAAGAACTTAATTTGAATTTGTACTTTTGACAGAACAAAAGGAACCAATTTTAAAATGTTTTGCTTCTCATTAAATTAATAATAAAGCTTTGGTTCGTGGAAGAGTAAAGGAAACTGACTGTGCAGTTCAATTTTATCCATTTAGCAAAAAACTGGTTTGATAAGTTGGCTGTTATTATAGTCTTCTGTCAGCTGAGTACCACAGCGACAGTGTTATTTCCAGAATGTGAAACATTTTGTGTGTGATTGATGCTGCGCTGTCAACATACAACTGCTGCTCACAAACATAAAGACAATTAATGAAGGACAAAGAAAAACATGAAATTATTTTCCCCCCTTGTAAGTTGTCTAAATAGATATTATGTACAAAAAAGAGCAAATGTATAAATAGCAGTGCTTCTCAATTGTTTTCTGTTGAACTCCCCTAAGAAGAAGAAAACATTTTGCGCCCCCCATCCTCTGCCACTACTATAAATAGTATCATTTGTCTATAAAATTGTACACCTCTGTACAAACAAATTGTGCTGATTTTTTTTAATCAAAATGATGAAGTCAGGATTAATGGCTACAATGAGCATGTTTTGCACTGCACAACTTTTCGAAGCGAGTTTTGAAGTGTAATACTGCAACTCTCAGCTCCTGCTCAATGTTCAGCTGGGATCTGTACTTTGTCTTCAGTGCAGCAACAGCAGAGAATGTTGTGCTTAACCAGGGGTGGGCAATTATTTTTTCCAAAGGGCCACATGAGAAACCAGATGTGTTCTAGTCTTAGTCTAGTCTTAAGTCTTTAAGTCAACTAAATATCATAAGAGATTTAGTCATGAGACCAGTGTTAATTTTGACAGCAAATTCTGATTTGGTCTTAGTCTTATGAATAACACACAAGTTAGTTTTAATCATTTTTAGTCATCTGAAATCTTTAAGTCTTAGTCTAGTTTTAGTCTAAGATTAAAGACTACTTAGACTAAATCTAATTTTAGTTGACTAAATATCATAAGAGTTTTAGTTTTAGTCTAGTAGGAATAGAGGTGTTAAAAAATATATCACAGCCTTGGGACATTTGCTTGTTTGGACAAATATTTATTTAAATTAAATTTACAGCAACGCATAAATAGTTTTTGGCAAACTATAACCCAATTATTTCCTATAAGGAGCAAATATAAAGTGGCAGAAAGGACAGTAATGCAAAATTCTCAAGGTACTCAGAAATAACAAGACATGTTGAACCTGAGAGTGAACCAAAAGTAAACTTAAAAGAAGAATCATGTAGTGTCACCTGTTACATTCAAGTACAGTACAAACATGGTCATGAGGAAAACACCTTTACTCGTACTGATACATTTGATCCAAAAATAAAAATTTGGTCCATAAATAAAATACATTTAACATATGTCAGACATAATTCTTGAGAGGAAATCTTTCTTTCTCACTGTCTCACAAATTTAAGTAAAGGACTAAATTCTCAAGCTTGTTGAGTCCTATCGAAAATGTTCTCGTTTATGTTCATCTTGAAAAACTGATCACAAATGTTTGCAATTTACTTTTCGATAATATGCTCAATAATTAACTTTATCAGTTAGAAACAAATATCGCATTTTAGCTTACATTGGTGAAAGTGCATTTGTTGGGGACTATTTTCATCGGGGCATTAACACATTTTCAGTATTTACAGTTGCAAAAAAAGCTTATGTGGTACTGATTCAAAGTGAACTACAGTGCCCCTCAATGGAGTGTTTTTAACACTTGGTGATAATCCTTAGGATAAGTTCTTGTTGGTTTTAGTCTTTTCATGGAATTTGTTGACAAAAACAAAAATACAGTATCACAAACCTCATCATTTCAAAAATTATCCTTAGACAAAACATAATATACTGCATTATTTACGACCCTGTTTTACCAGGAATGTATAAAAAAAAATAAACCCTGGGATATCTGCACATTACAACAGAGTAGACTCAAAAAAAGGAAAACATCTCTCAAGGTTTGTGATGTCTATTGAGGTCTTTTCCACACAGAAGCACCGATTCTCCTCAACTTCCTCCTTGTTGTTACAGTTCGATCTCCACAGTGTCCTCATCTGCCTCGTCGCCTGTGCTGAGGACAGACGCCTCCATGTTCTGTCTTTTCGTTGGAGTTTCCACAGGAAAAAGATTTGTATCAGTTGTCTTTTCCTGAACGCTGAGGGGTCAGATGAGGTTACAGTAATTAACATGAGTGAAGTGAAAAAGATTTGCTTTAGAACTGGTTTATAAAATGAATAAGAATTTGAATCTTACCTTGGACTAAAAGTGGACTTGTGAACTTTGCTAGTTTTGGCGTCTGCAGGGTTTAATGGACAGGGGGACTTGCTTCCTTTGAAACACAAAAAGCCAACATATGGTTCATGATTGACAACAACGACATAAAAATTCTGTTTGATTTTTTTTTGTTTAGTGCAGTACCTTCCAGTTTCTGCTTCGAGAGAGGAGAGCGGTTGGGCATGCCTGGCCTCCTGTCTGAGCTAACGTAGGACACAGCGTCCTCTCCTTCAGCCACAGCCAATAGGGAAGCACGATAGTAGATGAGTGGCTGCCAGCGCTCTTCCCTCAGGTCAATAATGTGCTCTGCAGTGTATTTCTGCAGGTAGGAGAACCTGCACAGACAAGAGGAGACTTTCAGAAAGCCAAGTCTGGGCGATTAAAAAAACCTGTTATTTACCTGTGCTTTGTGTGCAGCACCTACACTGTTCTCTTGTCTGGTTTTAGCAGTTTACTGGAGAACTCGCTGAGAATGGTCAGGTAGGAAAGGTACTGTGGCGTAGGTGTTTCTGGGGTCTGACTGAACTCCTGGAACACAAACTCTATGCCGTTCCTGCACATATCGACATATAACAACACATTTGCGCAACATTAAGGCACAAAGGGCAAAAAACTCCAACAAAGTGATGAGAAACGAGCTCATGCTGACCTGTGGATCATGACGACACACTCACGAAACTTGACGTGGTCTCCGAGAGTGAGAGCGAACCGTCTGGCCAGCTCTTTAATGCTGGTGAAGGTCTGGACTCCTGGGTGAGCCCTGCCACCGCTCTCCTGCTCTCGCTTCAGACGAACAAACAGCTGACGAAAGCAGAGAAAAAACACTTCAGCATCTTGAAGCTATTCATAGTGAAGCTGAAACTTGTTTTTTGAGGGTGCCGTGAAGCGGCTTTACCTGCTGCAAACAGAGCACCAGCGCACGAGCACTTTCTATCTTATCTATCTGTCTGGTCCTGTACATCATCTCCTTGATGATGTCTCCAAAGGCGTTATAATACTGAGGACAAGGAGGGAGAAATTAAAATGAGAAGCTCCAACCAGATCTGTAGAACAAAGTACCATTTAAAAAAAAGTTGGAAAATATGCTCAATCATTTTCTTACATGAGGAGATTGATGCCACTCTCACCTCTATCCATTGTTAGTTTAGCTTAGCATAAAGAGTGTAAACACTGGGAAATAGCTAGCCTGGCTCAGTCCAAATGAAACAAAATCCACCGACAAGCACCTCTAAAACTCAAGGGGCCATTTTGGTGATGGAACAAATACATTCAGATTTAATGGAAAGAAATGTTAAGTCCAGTGGTTGTAAAAAAAAAGATGGACGACGTGACAGCTCCTCAAAAGTTAAGTGAAAACATCGTGATCACCTTCTGGTATCTTACTAGGTTAGAAGTCATAAATCCTGACCCTCCAGCAGACAGGACATGAGTGAAACTAAATATTAAAGAACACGCAAAACACGAAATGGTTTCTGTCGGTTTCTGTAGTTTCCATTACATTGGTATACGATTCAGTGTTTGTTTTTCTTATGAGATTGGCTTTAATTAGTGATTTGACACCATAAAAGGAAGGTAAAATGTCATGATTGACGGCAAACTCTGACCTGTGATTAAGTCTGGGGGCTTAATGGACGGATATCGAGGCTCCACCCACCATAAATACTGCAAAGACTCAGAACAAGACAGAACAAGATGGCAGCACCTGTATCAGAGATACTTTGGCCTCATTGTTGTACATTGGAAAGGAATGGTGTCCATCCTTTTCACCCTCATTGATTACAAAGATCTAGGGTCAATCGTGCAATCAGTTTATTGACTTTTGGGCGACAGTTTCCTGTGAATTATGCAAGGCTGACTTTGCAGGGGCACGTGACAGAGCCAGGCTAGCTGTTTCCCCCTTTTTCTTGTCTTTGTGCAAAACTAAGCTAAGCTAAGCTAAGTGACTGCTGGCTGCAGCTTTATATGTACAGATGAGGGTGGTGTCAATCATCTCATCTAACTTTAGGATAGTTAACACAAGTCCTACAAAAGAAAAGTCAACACTGTTACGACCACAATTACAAAAACTACTGCTAATTATTACAGCTATTAAAATGAGTTCAACTTTACCTTCATGTAGTACATGAAGACCTCGGCTGCCATGCTCATCTCCAGCACTCCATGCACTATCAGCTTGCAGTAGGCCGCCAGCAGGTTTCTCCGTTTGTGAAGGTCCTCCAGCCTCTCCACTTCAGAGTTCTCACTGACTGAAGGAGCCAGATGGAGTTGAGGCGCGTGGTTGGAGGTGAAGTGGTCGAGAGCGAGGAAAGGGGGGGGGGGTGAAGAAGGAAGAGCGATTAATCATGAGAAATCATATAACAGAAGGAGAAGAACAAAGCAGAGGCGGGAAAGAGTGTTTTAGTTAGTTTCAGGACAATGGCTTTAGCAGGTGGAAATCAAAGATAACATAAGACTAGAGTTATGGTTGTGACACCATGTGGCTTCAATCTTTCACAAGGCTAATAAAATAGGCTCGGAGGTGAGCCAGAGTTAATGGAATTTTCTCACGGAAAGAGATTGCCCTGATTTTATGATTTAACTCAGTGCCCTTGCCCTCAAAGTGATCTCTGATCCAGCAGCTAATAGAAAACACTGTCTATATAACAAAACCATTACCAGACAAATCCAATAAAACAATAGCTTTTTATTACATGTTCAAAAACCAATAATCCCATATTGTATTTGGTTGAACATTTAAGGGATTCCCACCAAGACAGCTATCGACTTCTCTGGACTATCCCATATTTGGATGCAATATGTCTCTGAAAGTAGAAGCTATTGTAAAGGTAATATAACTTTGTAGTTACAGGCGGCCGTAAATTAATTTATAAGTTTACCTGCAGGACTTTACACAGAGAACACTATGTATTCCCAACATGTCAATCTTGTTTTTCTCGTTTCAGAACAGATGGGAACACATTGCTGACATAAATCTACGAGCTGCATCACTTTGCATAACAAAGTCAAACACTTTTTCATACAAATCAGTCAAGCCACTTTCAGTCTCAGGATATAAACAGGGCTTCCTTTGTAAATTTAGTGTCAATTGTTGGGTCGGGTTGGAAATCAGACCCCATTAATAGTCAGCTGGCAGCGCTGCAGAGAGTTATTAAGCCAAATGTGTGGCCATGCATTTAATATCTGCATGTTTTTAGCATGGTAAGCTGCAGAACTGAATCAATGCTCCACTCAGAGCATTGGAAGGCCCGAGAAAAGTCCAGAAAGATGCTGTGCTTCGCCAGAGGGAGAGTGCCATCTACTGTGCACTGCGGCAATATGTTCACTGCTGTGTGTCCAAACACTGCCTGGGTTTGTCTGACACACCACATCAGACGAGCTGTGCAAAAACATGCAGATCATTTGGCATCTAAACTGCGTGAAAACAAAATTTAAACACTATATCAACATTAGGGGTCTGGGTTGTGTTAATATCTGTCTCTGTTCAGTTCTGGCCGGGAAGCTTTGCAGTAGTGGACAGTAATTATGTAAATTTATTTAAATTCTGTACTTAAGTGACATTTTGAAGCACTTAAATTTTACTTTAATGCATCTCTATAATTTTTCTCTGCTATATTTGACAGATTTTGTCACTTGTTACTTTTCAGACTGAGATTTGACACGAATAAAATTTTAAAAAATTTAAAATAAAAAGCAGTCAAAAGTTAAACCAGTCTTGGCCTTGCAGCCTCTACAAAATGCAGTGTTTTAGGGCCCTTTGTCATGTTTCAGAGGTTTAATGAGCTGTAAGCAGTTCCAACTAAGAGACAATTCTCCCATTCATTTCAATGATTATGCAACACCCAAAAAGGTCCAATAATCAATTGCTTCACAAAAAGTAAAGATTAGAGAAAATTCTTAAATAAAAATAATATAAATTTGTTTATCAGATCTTTGTTTTCTCTTCCATCATAAGTCAATAATTTTACAACCCCCTTAAACTTCACTTTTAACCCCCTGTCTTTACTTTTTGTGTTGCAGTAGTTTATTTACTCTTTGTGCTCAGATGCATCAGTATTTACTTTCTAATTATGTCTCTCTATTCTTTAAAAATTCCCTAATAATACAGCAATCACAGGTGATATTTTTCTGCATAATGAGTATGAACATTTCACTGCTGAAACTTCTGCAGTTTCACTCAGGTAGAATTTTGAATGCAGTGGTTTTACTTCCTAATGTTGTTTTGTTACTTTATTTTTTTATAATGATTTTTGTATTCCAATGAGTCTTTGTTGGTGTCACTTTTTTATTCTTATTGTTATATGAAGGAAAAAAATCTCAAAGATTTTCAAAAGAAAAAGATTTCAAAAAGGTATCCACAATTAAATATGTTCTGTAGGAAAATACAGTTCTTACTGAAGATACACTTTAGACAGAAACGCTTTGTGTACGTACAGAAAAACTCTGACTGGAGCACAAAATAAAATATGATTACCTTGTTCTGTAAGCTAGATCTATTTTCATCGTTTACAAAAATCCAGAATCTTTGAATATACAAATATTTTTCCTTTGGTTTCAAGAAGAACCGCTGGACTCACTTCACTGTAACGTCGACCCTCACACGTGCTTTGCAAGTCTAAAGTTTCCACATCAAACCAGTGTGGGTTACACACTGGATTCAGGTTGTCTCTAAACTGGTTGCGGTGCTACAAAATCCTGCTTACCCACCCTGGTGTTAAACTCAGATCTAAAATTTTCCTTCCTCAGCAGGTGAATGTGAAACCCTCTCATGTGAAAAGTTGCACACTCATCATTCTGCACAGTGAAGCTCAAACAGCCAAACCGAGAAAAAAATAAGCAAAACATGTTTGCATAGGTTAAGCAAGTGTAAAAAGGATAATGTCAACAGGCTGAGGTCTCACCACTGCCCTGGCTGTCACAGTCTGGACCAACAAAGACATGTGTGCATACAAAGGTCAACAGCGCCCTCTGCAGTTTGGGACTGGGAGTGTACAGTAATGGACCAAAGGAGGTGGGATCCCACACGAGAAGCTGGTAGGAATGAGCCGTCAGAACGTCACAGATACCCAGGAAAGCCTAATGTGGAGGAAGGGGGGAAATTAAGACAAGCTGGAAGATAAACAACCTAAGTCATCGCTGATAAAACATTAGTTTATGCTTCCTGTCCTCCCCACCTGATGACACACACTGTGGTCAGAGTGGGAGAGACAGCGATGACCCTGTTCACAGAAGAGACGCAGCTGGAGTCTCTGGGCCACAGCTTTGTCCTAAAACACACACACACACACACACACACACACATACAAACAAACACACACACACACACAAAGGCTGAGAACGAGACACACAGGTAACTGATAATTGTCTATTGTACATTTAGTTGCAAAATAATTCTCATCTCTTCTTCATTAGATCGTGTAAAATCTGCATTAACTGTGTTTGTGTTCCAAACTTCTTTCCCCGGTGCTCTGTAGCACTGCAACTAACTCTAATGATCGATCAATTGTTTTATAGACTTTTTATTGATTAATTGTTTGGGCTTTTAATTTTCAGCAATTTGCTCAAAAATGTCATTTACAAGTTCCCAGAGTCTGTGGTGGCATTTTCCTTCTGACTTTTCTTTTAATTATGTTTTTAAGAGGATATGAATGATTCCTTTAAATTTTACATGATGTTTAGTTAAACCTCACCTACTGCTGGCGTCAACAAATGCCCCACACGTTGAACACAGACACATATACTCAGACATTACTTTATATTTCCAAATTATCGGTGTTTTAGTTGAAAGCCTCAGCAGATGTTAACTCACTCTTGAGGTTAAAGTTTCACCACTTTTGTTGAGGGACCAGAGGATGGAGTAACACAGACACTGCAGCACTTCCTGCAGCAACTTCAGACAAAAACGAAGAGAGAATTAGATGAATAACTTCGAAAACCTTGTGCAAACATGATTTTAAAGAAGCTAGAGTTTCAGTGTTGTCACCTCCGGCGGTGCTTCACCCCGGCTGCTCTCCACTGACAGCAGAGGAGACAACAGCTCAAACAGGTTCCAGCGAAGGAGGTCATGGCAGCTAAAACATGTGGAGACAAACAGACACTTACAACCAATAAAAATAAATCACTGAAAGAATACTGTGGGAAAACTTCATTGTAAACAAATCTCACTTGTGGAAAGCTCTGAGTTTCTTCAGTGGGACTAAAATTTCCTTCGTTTTCTCCTCATCAGCAGAGAGAGTATCACCCTACAACAGAGAAAAAGACAAATGATCTCAGGTAAGAGTCTCAGGTTCGCCTACATGGGTGTCCGGCATGTCTCTAAAATAAAAAAAAAAAATACAGCAGTTCTCAACCCTCTTGGCCTGTGATTCCTTAGGATAAAGTTATGTCTGCCAGTGATCTTCACAGTTCGTGGCCTTATTCTAAAA
>JAQNCA010000005.1:5246426-5282118 GCA_029783725.1 Acanthurus tractus | reverse complement strand
AAATGGAAGATTCAGCTTTAATGAGATGTTTATTTTACGTGCAAAACAAACAGTAAGAAATAAGTGTATATGTATGACATATAAAAAAAAGAAAAATCACACTGACATGCTGACAGACGCCTCTTCACCTGTCGCCATTATAGCAATGTTAATTTTTTTTTTTTTTATTGCAAGCATTCTTACTTTTTTTTTGCTCTTTTAATCAAAGTTGTGTGGTTTATTACAGCCTAATCTAACTATACACATTATAATATCATTCATATCCAAATTCAGGTATCAGGTTCAGAATTGAGGAAAGGTTTATTGGTGTTTCTATATTTTTTTAAAACTGTGATAAGTCAAAACGTCTTCTGAGGTAATAAAATGTATTATATCACCAAGAAGGCATTATAACATTAGCTTTCCTGCTATTAATCTTAATGCAAAAAGTGATCAGGACCTCCCTGAACTGTTTCTGGAAAGAAAAAAAAAACCTGAATATTAAATGCAACAGAAAAACACCTACCACACTCTTTCGTCTGTTCTCATTCCCTGACTCATCCTCTGAATGATTGACAGCCCCAGAGGAGTTTGCCTCATCCTGAGAGTCTTCACTGCAAAGCCAAAAACAAGGACTCAGATCACATGAAAAGAAAGTAATAATAATGAGCATTTAAGGATCCACGCTCTTACTTCTGCTCTGAGGGCCTGGATGCTGCTGCTGCTGTGGGCTCTGGTATCATTCTCCCCCTCACACCTTTGCACAGGGCTCAGGTGTGTGTGTCTGCATCTGGACATACAATGAGATACTGATAAGTGCGGTAAAAACAGCAGGTATGTTTGACAGTCTGTGCAACACCTGTGGATATTTTATCAGTGTAAACAGTACTCAGAATCTTGAATATCTGAGTCATAAGGGCCGTCTTTCGTGTCAAGGGGGACATTTAGATGGTCCCCTTCATGCGCCCTCCACGGGAGGGAGCTGAGAGGGATTTAAATAATTGCTCAGTGACACTTCGGCAGAGTAGATGCCAGGACCGGGGAGACTTAAAAGCTGGAGACACAGTAATAAAACAACACTCTGCTATCCCGCGACCATGTCAGCTAACACGCCTTTTTCGAAAAACTTAAAATTTCTGTTACAATATGTTACAATTTCCTGAAGTAGTCCTGCGGTATGTAAAAATGAAACAAAGATTAAAAACTGAACGACAGGTAAACAAACAGGTTAGTCGCTCCAAAACTTTTTATACTTACCCTCATCACACCGATTCATTCTTTCTTGGTGTTTATTATTAAATCCGAAAGCAGTCAGATGAATATAATTTCAAACATTTGCACAAATATCCTGCTCCTTCTGCCGCAGCTCTCATAGTCAAGTCGTCGGACAGCCTAACTCATCCCGATTGGCTGACCAGCTGAAATGGACTCATGTGATTGGCTCGTCTCAAACGTCACTCACACGTTTGTCCCTCCGCCGGCGGCTGTGACAGACAGACACCGTCCGGTATGGTTTTCTGCATACCTAAGCACTGTCAACATCTGTCGGAAAAGACACCTCAGAGGCACGAGACATGAGATAATCGGTGACATAAGTCTTTACATGGTATGTTATGCTTTTTTAGAGCACGAACAGACAATACAAAGCACAAAGTATTATATACTTCATGCCTTTAGTATAATGTTTTAAGCTAGCTCCGATTGAGTCCCCCGTGTATTTTGATTAACCACACTGCCAGCAGTTGTCAATTCAGAGGGGAGCTGTCTGCTTTTTAACATTTTGCAGGAATTGAACAGCAGAGGGCGTCATTTATTTTTACAGGCATGACTGGGTTTTATTTTAGAGGAAGTGCTTGCTAGTTAAAAAAATAATACACTAAAAAAGGCTCAATTTTCACTCCTGTATTAAGAATTTAGTTGATTTTAAATACACATGTATCATCCAGGAATCATTCTCAAAGCATAAAAAAATAAAAGTACTCATTTAGCAAATTTATTACTGTTCGTGTTATATTATTTGATCATGTGATTATTATTACTGCTGCATTACCATATACGTAGTACATACATTTGTTGCTTAAGACTGATGTATGTACTTGTCGCTTGTGTTGATTCGCGACATTTATGTACTCTTTGACCGACTGTATACTTTAAACCGCACTGTTTCTAATGAGTGTTTGGGTTTGATTACCAGTCAAGCAAAGGGCACAGAAACTGCTTCCTCCAGGGTCCCTTAATCTCCATGTTGAATGTGAAGTCTGGTTTGTGGTTGTTTCATTTATTGATATATTTGTTTGGAAATATTCATATATTCATTTACAGTACAATATCAACTCAGAGCCAAAAGTCCAACACAATATATTTTTATATTAACTTGTTATTGAGCTAAAAAGTGTTCTGGTGTTAATGTGATGACTTTTACGTCTAACCAGGACCAGATTACCTCATTCGATAAAGTAAAATGTGCATGGTATAAGTATGTGTTAATCTGCAAGTAATCATTGATTTGTAGTGGTTTTGTTAATCATTTTAATTGTAAATAGATGCTATAAATAATCATTTTTATTGAAAATAATAAAAGGCTTTTAACTAGATTTTATCTGAGTGCACTCTAGGTAGTTATTAAGTAAAGTTATTGAAGTACTTCAGTTTCTACTGCATATTTTCCAGATCATTAAATTACCACAGATTTATCGTCACATAATGGGCCTGGAGCCTTTGGGCCCCTTGATGGTCAGGGTCCCACAGTGCAGTTACTTATATGATCATATCTACCAAGGACATACACAAAGGAAGGACTTAAACACATTTCTCTATTGCATTCCATTTTATTATTACACTGTATGTAAAAAAAAAAAGGAAATTATAACAGTAGTTATAACAGTAGTGCAAGGAGGGGTTCAACAAGCTTCCATTCATTTCCAAACAACTGACTCACCACAGGGACTCACGTGTGCCAGAGGAAAAATATAAAAACCTACAGGATTTGTAAATAAAGCAGGCTATTCAACCCCACCACCACCAACCAGCTGAATGAAGTTGTGTAGCACCTTTTCAGTCATATTCACATCAGTTCATTTAGAAGCAGGAGACTTCAGGGAAAAACCCGGTGCATCCCAGCATCAGGATTCACGGATACGGACGTGTTTGCCCGAGTGAGTCAGGACAGGAACTGTGACATGAAGGTCACGGCCTGGTGAAGGTCTTCGGTCAGCTCCTCGGGCAGTGACAGCACCACTGATGTCAAGCTTTGAGTTATTCCTAATATCCTACATAGAGGACAGCAGCCGTTGTTATTCAATTGACGCGACATTTCTCATGATCATTGCCAACTTAAATTTTTTTTAATTTAAACTCACCAGTTGATGTAGTGAGCAGCCAGCTGAGGTTCGTGCCTGGAGCCTTCCTCCACAACTAGGCACTGTTTCATCTGTTTAAAGTTTGCCTCGATGTCTTTCTTCATTTCAGAGAAAGCCTGAATTCCTCTGAAAGAGCTGATGACTTGCTGCAAAACATAGAGGTGTTTAAAAGCACACGACTTATGGTGGACTTATGGAAACATAAAAGTTAATGCATAAGAGGAAAAATAAGCTGAGAAATGATTATTGTGATATATTCTGCTTACATATATCACTGAGAGCTGGTGGGCGATGTATTTATGACTTCCAAGGTGCCTGATGTCTTCTTCTAGCTGTTGACTCAGCACCAGGAGCTGGTTCAGTTTGGCAATGTGGAAGAAGTATTCTGCAAAGGAAGCATCGGCTCGCTTTAGCTGCGTTCTGTGAGCCCTCTTCTTTACTACTGCTGTCACTGTTATTGTTTCAACTACAAGACATCCGTGTGAACATACATGCAGAAAGAATTCACATTTTCATTTCTCTGTAATTTTAGGTGGAGGTGGTGGACCTTTAATGTAAAAAAGAATAACTTGGAGATGCTTGGGTAAATTAAAAAAAAAAACAACTAGAAAGGAATAGAAAAAAAATTGCACTGGCACAATCCCTTCACAAGGTATAACAAGTGTTAATGGAGGATGTGCATAAGCTGTCCTCTAAAATGATAACAGATAGTGATGTGCTTCTTCTTCCTGGTTGGGGATAAATTTACTTCCTTCTCAGCTGGATCTCTTACCATCCATTGGCGGCCTCTCCAGCATGTCCACTGGGCTGCCTTGAATTAGGAACACCTCTACACGAGGAAACATCGCTGATAGACCCACCATGTCCAGGTAGTCCTGAGGAAACACACACTGTAAACCTACCGATCCTCACACCACAGTTGTCTCATTTCAAGCTCTTTGAGGGAAGAAAGTGAGGTGAATGCTCTGTCAATGTCAAGCCCTTTTATTCACTCAGTATTGTGGGATTTGATACCTCCAGCTGTGGCATAGGCTTTGGTAGATGTTCAAGGCACTGCAGCATCTGGTCGAGAATCTCTGATCCTTTAAGAACACAACACAAAGAAAACATCAAACGGACAGGAGCTTTTCAGCAGCAACCAAACCAAACACTTTGATGCAGCACTGACCTTGGGCCTGGAAAGTGTCTGACTCCTCTGGGCTGCAGCCTTGTCCTAACTGCTCCTGGAACTGTAACATAGAAAATATTAATAACTTCACAGGATAAAAGAAAACTATTATACAGAGGGATGTCAGATGCTTATGAACGGAAGAAGAGAATGGATAGTTCCAAAGAGCATTTTACAGGTCTTGGATGTTGAGACCTTTCACCTTTAAGCTGATAATGATCTTCTCAGGTGTAATGCTGCCTTCGAGTGCCGTTGTAAATGTCAGAGTTATATATGGAACAGACGTCTCAAAGATGTAAATAGATCCAAGAAAATGGAAATTAGATTCAGGTTGAGGAAGGTCCAAAACATGTGTTGAGGACTGTTCCTCGGGCTTAAATTTAAAAAAAAAAAAAAAACCTAATGGGATTTATCTGATTCTGTGATAGTGCACCCTCCACCCTAAATCATTTAAACGAAATTCAAATTAAAGGCAAAATGTGAATGCACTCCCTAAACTTCTTTTTCTGCAGCACAATTCAAAATGTATCTAAAGAAAAGTATTAATTTTGTTTAAAACTCCAGAGATAAGCTGCCAAAGGACATTTAAAGTTGATGGGTGAAAGCGTGTTCAGGTCCTAATTGTAATTTTGTAGACAATAATTTTTCCATTGTGGAGCACATGTCTTTTTTTCTTCTCATTGCATGATGTAAGGCCCTCATTAGCCGATATAATTAATGCAGTAAACTCTCAGTGCTAATTGACTCTCGTTTAATGGGTGTGTACTGAGCATTATCACTATATTAAATTTCCAATATGCTTGTTTACTTTGCTTTGGTTCAGCTGATGATGATTAACTCGGAGCTAATAAGTTTTTGATGTGACTTTGACATGAAACTCCACTTAACAGTTTGACAGAATGATTTTTAAAAAAATTGGGAGGTGAGGTGGAGGAGATAGATCTTTGTCAGCGGGTGGAAGTGACACATTTAGCGCCTAGGTCACCCTACCTGCTGCATCTGTGCCCTGATGAGAAGATCCAGTTGTCCACAAAGACACAACATCTCCACCGCCACCTGCTCCGGGCTCAGGTGGACGGGCATCAGAGGTCTCTTCACCTGTAGCTCCACTGACCACACAGCACAACACAATCAGTAGGCCTGAATCACATCTGCTTTCACATCCCAAACAAACGGACACAAACAAACGGGGGCACCGGCACAGCCTCTGAAAATAACCGTGCATATGTCATCTATAGGACAGACCGGGAAATGAAGGACTGAAGCTGAGTGGTCAGTGTGTGTTAGGATGAGACCATGAGCCCGGTCCTGCGGGGCGCGCTGCTCTTGAGATGCAATCAGATTAAAACAGAGGAAGATTTCTTCATAGCCTGGAATAAAAGTGAGGGGGACTTACCTTTGAAAGCTTCGTGGTAAGCGCACGGCTGACAGAGCGGCTCTGTTGTGCTTACTGCCATATCTGACTTCAACCGGCTGATTATCTCACAATCGGACTAAATGTGCGCCGCTGATAAAAGCCATATAAAGCTCATGGAAGCGTGTGGCCAAGGAACAATAGATAAGGGTCTGTTTGTTCAGTTTTATTGCATTTGGTCAAATCTGTCTATCGCAGGAGATGCGTTCGAGTGCCAGACGTTCGGTCAGGGTGAATTAACGCCGTTGCGATGATGCTTCATCCGTAATTCGTGGTTTCCTTGCAGGTGACGACGCTCACACGCAGCCGCGAGGTGAAGAGCGCATCCTTTTCCTTCTTCGGAGGATCCATGAAGCCGCTGAAAAGCTTGATGTAATTAAAGGGGGGAAAAAAAGAAAAGCAATGCCCACGCCCTTTGCAACAACAGCCGTGCAGTCGGTCTGTGATATGCAGTTTTGAGCACCCCCCCACACACACACACACCTCCTGCATTTACACGCACACACTTAGGAATGATGTCATGTTTTAGAGATGAAGATCACAGCAACACTCGATGAGGATGCAGCAGAGGTGTCTGACCAAACACATTGGACTGAAGTGCATGTGGAAATTAGCAACTATAAATATAAATTCTATATCACTACTTTTACCATAGTAGAGTGATTCAGTATTCATGTACTTGTACTCTTCTTTTATACTATTTATATTCCGTCACAATAAAAGGGAGGTGTTATATAATTTAATTTACTTGATTTTTCTATTTTGACCATTAAGTTTATTCTCATTAGAGATTAATTTGCCAAGTTATATGTAAATTAACGTGTAATGTTAAGAAATAAGTATTGAAAATACTCCTCAGTAACTGAAACCCGAGGTAAGGTGTTGCAACCAGTGAAAAAACTAAAAGATATTCAAGCTTACAACCAAATAAAAAAAATCTAAATCAGTGAAACCTCCCATCTGAGAAATTGAAGCAGGAAAGGATTTTCATTTTTACTGGAAAATAACTTAATAGAACATTATTAGTAGTTGCTGATTAGTTTTCTGTCTGACATTTCCCTTCATTGCTGCAGCACTCTCTGCTAATCTATAGTTTGCTACTAAACAGATTAAGATTAGTGTATTTAGTGTAATGTGTTTTCATAGATATAACTGCACTGTTACAGATTAAATACCCAAAACGACATAAAGAAACTGAAGTTCGCTTCTCCTTTCACAACAGTAAAGCACTGCTGTCATACTATTGCTTTGGTAATTATCAGAAATATAATTTAAAAAAAAGGAAAATATCAAAAGAAAACCAACATGCACTTACAACTGAAATTGTTCAAAACACTCAATAAGTTGAAGTGGTTTTTAATCAAATAAAAATTTAAAAAAGTGGTTTTTAATAAGAAAAAAAAAAGATTATTTAAATTTTCAGTGTGAACAATGTGAACGAAGTTGAGGAGTGAGTTTGAGCATGATGAATGCAGCTGATGAAGTTTGAACATTAGCTGATGTGTTAAGTGCCGAAAAGAGCTGAAGAGTAAAGTATGGAAGCAGTTCATATGTCACTGTGTATTAATGTGATACTGTATATAGTTTACCCCACCCTGGAAGAATCCTCTCTGTATGATGTGTATGAGCTTCTGCTACTTCAATTGTACCACCACTTCATTACTTTTGCTTCAGTTAAATTCACAAAGGAGAACATTTTCATGAAGCTTTTTATACTTTGATTCTGCTACTTTTGAGTAAATGATCTGACTATTTCTGCACTGCCAGTTGAAGATCCTCAAAGCACAGACCAACTCTGGGCTTGGTTTATTAAATAGCAAAGTCAGACAGGACGTCTCAAATCCTTCAATCAGGTCTCAAAATGGGTCTTAATAAAATACACCTGACTTATACAGTTTCTCACAGTTTTTACAGTATCCAAAGATAAAGTTTGAAATAAAAAAGCAGAGGAAGTAAAGACAAGAAGACATTTAAATAGTGTGCTGAGGAATATATCTCCCGATACTATAACAATAGTCTGGCGGTATAAAAAAAAGAAAACAACTGAAGACAAAATCTCTAGCAAAAGTCTAACTCACCTGATTCTCTTAAACACTCAAATATACAACAATGTATATATTTTCATAAACAACCTTAATTTCAATAGATAATCTTGCTTACAAGTGCACCTGGAGGAAAAAAATAACATTTATATCCTTTTGCATCAACTGCCCCCGCCCATGTCAAAGACACACCTCAATGGCAAATCTTGTTTAGAAGCTTCTATCAAGAATAAAGACTGGAGTTCTCAACTGTACATCTCACTCCCTTTCAGAACAGCAATTATACGTTAAATCAATAGTCCATTGGCTGAAGCAGAGCAGAAACATGCTGGATTTTGACATCTTGCGACCACAGTTTTTACTTTTCTTCTTTGCTCAGAGATGGACCCCTCCTCATTTTTGAAGGGACCTCAGTTGAGTTCCAGTGCTCTGAGTTTGTTCCTACTGACGTGTGCCAGGTGGTAGAGTGAGGTTGGCCATCAGCTCGTGAACAGATGCAAATATCGTGCACTCACCTTAAAGAAAGAGAGGAAATATCGGATGTTAGAAAAGGCAATTTTTCATTTCAAGTACAGAAAACAAAACTGAGTCTGTGTCCTAAATTTGATGCCACCGTTTTTGCATGGTAAATTATTCAGTGTTCATCAGTGTGTGAGTCTCACCCTGTCTGGCTGGATGCAGTTCATTGAACCTCTTAAGAATATTAGAGACCATGAGTGCTGCGGCCCCAGAGGAGCTGTGTTGCCTTGGGATGTCAGCCTGCTGAGTGAGACCTGTGGCCATGTCGTACACAATGGGCACGATGATGCTCACTGGCTCCTGGGGCACTGGGATACGTTGGGTCAGCTGCAACTGTGAGACAAAACAGATCAAACATACAGGGTCAGGTTGATCTATGTGTCTGAAATTATGCTACACAGGTCTGTAACTTCTGTCCTGCTAAGACTTACAAAGAAAAGCATCTTGGACTTGAGCACCACAGCAATGGTACCAGGAGGGGCAATGGGGGGAGCACTGGGAGGGATGGTGAGACAGAACTGGACATTCCACTTCAGCTGTGCAGCCTGGTCAGGGAACTGCAGAGAGAGATGAGCTTTTAACATATAGCATCTATAAACACAGAGGCAAGTGTAAATGCTTTATATAAGGTCATGAAATTAATTAAGGAAACAGACGAATGTTTTTAAAAGCGCAACACATTTTTTTCACTTTCACAACTACAGCATGTGCGTGTGTGCACATTTTCACACAATTCACAACAGTGGGAAAACCATGTTTATCAGGGCATATGGTGTACTTGTTCTTTTTGAAGTGTTGATACTCCGCTAACAACTAGCATAACAAAAGATGTGGAGGGAGTCTTACTCGATCTGTATATGCATAAATTCTTAAATTAGAATTTTCTAGTGAGTAAAGTAACAACCTGAGGGGATACTGAGTAGTTTTCCACTTTTCTACAATATAAAATAAAACACATCTTGTACATAAATGTAATGATCCCTTGTTTTTAAAAAAAAAAAAGCAGCTACCCACCAGTTCAAGCTTCATGATGCGCACACAATCCCTGAGGATGTTAGTGGGTGCCCCCAACAGCTTTGTGAAAGCATTCAGAGTGTTGTATTTGAAGGGAGGACCAGCAACCTATAAGGAGGACAACAGAAGATGAATCAGGGAAATATATATTAAAAAAATGAGTGCAGGCACTGATTAAAAGTTATTCCTACAAAATTAAATGACAAGTGTTTCCATAAAAGAATCACAATGCGGTGAAGTCTTAACTGTGTGCAATATGATGCAATATTTGCAATAATGAAAAAATGGGACAAATAAACTGCATTTTTTTGTATGCAGCTACAAATAGATGCTGCACATACTTACCCGCGTTTCAAAGAACTTCTCCAGCACCTGAAGCTCCTCCTGGGACCAGGGACCTGTATTTTCTGGAGTTACTTTGAGCTGCAGAGTCTGGTAGTTTTTGGGGTTGAGAGCCACACGGCATTTGAGTATGTCTGTCTTGAACATGATCACGCCTGGCTCATTAGAGTTCACGATAGATAACTGCAGGAGAGTTGACAGGGGAAGTTAGAAACACATGATGTAGTTTAAAGGCATAAAAAAAAAAAAAAAAAAATTAGGAAGTATCTCTCCAAACCAGAATTTTATTTGCAACACTTACGTTGGCCTCCTGCTGGATGATCCTCTGTAGGTGCCGCCTCATGATAACTGAACCCAAAAAGCGCTCCAGTGGCGAGCAGAGGTAGCTTCCTGCCAGGCCAGGCACCAGGCAGGGAGTGGGTGAGGGCAGCAGAAGCACATGCAAGGCATTGTGGGTCAGGATAGTAGGAATGGAGGCAGCCCAGGGGCGCTGAGGTAGCTTGCGGGGTGGAGGCATACTGGTAGGCATGACTTGTGAACCTTAACCAAAGAGAGAGAGATGAGTTTATTTTTGATTGTTTAGAAACAGTGCCCTCTGGCTTATGTTACATAGTTTGCCCACTAGTAGGCACTGAAAGGTTCCTTCCCATGTTCCACTCAGTGCATATGGTACTATAAAAAAGAAGCATTTCAGTATCAGTAAGGAAACACTGAAATAAAAACACTTACTAGTTCCAGCACGTGGAGAGTGAGGGTCAGGGATAGGGGAGTGCAGCGATGGGTTACCAGGGGACATGCCATGGATCCTTGCACTTGGAGAGGGTCCTGAGACCTGGGGTGAGCCTGGCCACTGGCCTCTATGGCTGGGAGACACCATGGCATATGGAGAGCTGGGGTCGAGAGGACCTGAAGGGGAGGAGAGACAGCCATCAACAACAAAACAACGCTCAAAGGCAACAATAAACACAGTAAGATGAATACACCATTGTGTGCCCACTAACCACAGGCCTTTTGTTATATGCCCACTAATGTCTGCAGCCTTCAAGTGCCTAATGGAGAAGTTCAGTTCAGTCCGTTCCAGCCCTTTCCCAGCAGCCCAAAATAAACACAAGGCCGGCATTTAGGGCGACCCTGCTGCTTACCGTGGGGACTGGCAAAGCTGGTCTGGCCCATGGCTATGCCCAGAGAAGACGGAGACGGGGTGGGCCCGAAGGGAGAGGGTGCCCTCAGAGCTCCACTAGGGGAGCCAGAGGCATGGATGTTCCCTACACAAACACACACACACACACACACAACACACAAACACATACACCAAATGGCTCGTCATACTCTGGGGTTGACAAGTTCTTCACACACTCACACTCTCACACATACACTCATATACACACATTCTAAAGCAGGGCGGAAGGGCTGCAGGCCGTGGCTGGTGGGCTGAGATGGAGAGGAATGGAAGGAGCAGGACTAAATGCATGCTTTGTTCCCTCTTGACTGTGAGGTGTGTGTGTGTGTGTGTGTGTGTGTGTGTGTGTGTGTGTGTGTGTGTGTGTGTGTGTGTGTGTAGCATGAGAAACGCAACTAAACTATAGTCAGAATGGGCACACATGGTTGACTCTTCCTGGTTCACTCAATTTGCCCTTGCAACAAATACAAGGTAAGCAGGGAGGATGATGGCTGCAATGTAATATTTTCAAAAACAATGAACCATTGGTCATAATCCAGCATGGCAGCTTGACGTGCTGAGATGATACAAATATACAGGACATCATTCACTCACATATACATTACAAACACCAAGTACAAAGCTTGTCATTACCTGGTGACTGGGTGGGCATCATGGATGGAGAGGGAGTTACATTAGCATGGTAATTTGGTGGTGGTGAAGTGAGGGGAGGATAGACACCTCCTGCACTCCCTCTCATTGTGTGTGGCTGCTGTTGAGCTTGTAGGTGGTTTATCAGACTGTCCATCACATCTACACCCACAGGTGAGGGTGGGTTGTCATCTTCATTGACAGACCGTCTACGAGCATCCTGGTTACTGTCAACAAACATATTCAGGAATGTCTAGAGAGGGGACAGATGAGAGGGACAAATTTAAAATATACTTGGAAAAAAGCTGAACAAAATTATTGATGTTTTAATCATAAAAATGTATTATTACATTACTTTTGTGACCCTTTTAGTTTTAAACCAAGACTTTAACACTTTAATCACAGATTAATGACAAGGAAAGTATACAGTCTTCACTTTTCTAGTTCTTATACCAAGCTAAGCAAACTGGATGCTAGCTTGATGCTAGCTTTGTGGCTACTTGTTATATTTGCTGTACAGACATGATAGTACCATCTAATCTAATCCTAGCAAGAAAGAGATTAAGTTTCCAGAAATGGAAAACTGTTAATTTATTTCATATCAAAAGTCACATTTTTGTTTTTAGGGGTGCCTTCTCAGTATAATCATACCTCTTCTGCATGTGTATAAGAATTGTGATAGAATTTTTTATCAGACATTTTAGGCAGACACCTCAGTTCAAGAGACACTAATTTCTTTCCAGGAAAGTCTGTTAGTTGACATAAGTTAGTTGACAACACTACTAGGCCTCCAGGTCTAGCATACCTTTAGTCCAGGAGCAGGGTAGAAGCCCTCCACAATCTTTGTGTTATCAAAAAGACTGTAGGCTCCGTCTCTGATGGCTACCACACCACGGCTGCGACAGTAGATGTCAATGCAGTACATGTTTCGGAACGCCAAGCGGATGTGTGTGGCAGACTGGGGTAAGATGGAGAAGCACTGGTAGGCAGTGTTGGTGCGCTGGGTCAGGCCCAGCATGGGCACTGTTGGTAGCTTGTTGATGGCATTTAAAGGAGCCTGTGTGTCAGAGAGCACCTGAGGAAGATGACAGTAGATATATTGAAATCTTGAACTGCAGCTTACGATTATTTTCATTAGAGATAATTCACCAATTATTTTCACAATATATTAATTTTCAGTCCCTAAAATGTAGCTATCAAGTAATTAAACAAATAGAAATTGAGTGAACACTTTTGAAGGTGAAACATTTTGAAGTGACTTGACATTATGATGGTGATCTAGCAAAGGCACAAGTGCATGTTTTGGCTACATTTGATGACTATAATACCTGCAGCAGTTGCATCACATTTGGGCCCTTGTTGAACATTTCCTGTAACTGATGGAGGATAATATTGTGGCAGTTGGAGCAGCCAGAGTTAGGCCCCACAGTGCCCAGTGCAAGGTGGAAGCGCTGGCTGCTGGAGTTCCACTGGATGGTGACAGAGCTGCCCTTGGTGGTGCCATAGCACAGTACCAGCTTACGGTAGTTATACAGCCGCACCTCCGAGAACAAACTCAAGTAGGATGGCATTTCTGCAGGGACAAAGCAATTACAATTTGTGTAATGTATTACAAATGTATTAGATCACTGTGTTTCTTTTGCTAAGTTCTGATTAAACACTGAAGGAAGCTGATAAATGCAAGCCCAAACACAAAGTAACTGTGTTTCTGCCCACATATAACACACATTAACACATCAATTGAAATTACCTGAGTTAGTTAGTTTGCTCTGGGTTTTACATTTTATTGCATAAATAAATGAGGCTGAGATAACAATGTTTGTTCTTTGTAAATACATGTTTCACCTACATTATAAAACCTAACAGCAAACAAAATGACCACAAACATTACTGACTGATTTTAGATCAACTGACTTTTATCCATGAGCAATTAAGTTATTTGATCAAATGTTCAGTAAAATCTTTGCATTACAGATGTACCTGGCAGTGCACGAGAGAAGTTGAGGACACACTGATAGAGCTGACTGATGGCACTCCAGTCGTTAAGGAACATCTCTACCACCTTTCGCCCGCCCACTGGCTCTGACAGAGGGTTTTCGTAAGTAAGATACACGTGCCGCGTGGAGGCTAGTAGAGGGGACATATGACAACATTTCCATATTAATATGAATGTGTTATATTAAGAGAAGCACATGATGTTTATTACAAGACATTTCATTCACTCTCTTAATCTACCTTGCTGTTTGTTTGTACCTTGCTCTTTGCTGTGTGTACTGTTGAGAGGGCAATTTGCCAGCACCAGTTCAGCCACCCAGGTTCGGTTGTTCCTGCCCTGCAATCGGAAGGTGCAGTCCAGGAGGGACCGCTCTAAAGCCCTCCTGGTTTCCTCTCCTACGCCCTTACAGGGAGGAATCCTGCAAGATTAAACAGTTACACTGTCTTGTCACAGCGGATCTGATAAAATTTATTATACAAATTACATTTGGCTATCTCAGTGTGGGAGTGTGTGTGCAGTAATTGCATGCATTTGTGCTCGTGCAAATTACTTCAGTAGACGAATCGCATGACTGCTGCCATCTCCCTCAACCTGAACACCCTGGTTTGGGATCTCCATGTTGGATAGCTATTTAAAAAAAAAAAAAAAACACGCAGACAAACAAATTCAGCATCAGCCAGAAAACACATGACTGGGATCACAATGCTTTGTGTTTACATGACACATCTATGGATGATGATGCTGTAAGATTAAAACTGTCAGAGCATTGCGAGTTACCTCAGTTCTGAGGCCAATGAAAGGCATGTTGGTGTCGCACATTGCTACTAGGTGAGCCAACTCTTTGTTGAAGGCACACATTTCTCCAGATCTCTTAGGTTTCTTTGGCTCTGGGTCCCCCTGGTCACCAGACATCTACAGAAGCAGTGACAAAAACAAATCACACATTTAAGGACATTTATCTAATTTATTTTATCCAGCTGGGTATGCATGTTTTCTTAGCAGTGATTGTCTTACATTCACAAAAGGTATATTTTAGGAGTTGTTTTGTAATGATGCAGCCCACACATGTAAATGCCAGGGCTACCCCAGAGAGCAAACAATTTCTAATTACATTAGGAAGGAAAATCATCTCTAAAATGTTGCTATTGTATGATATTTCTTTGACTGTGGCGCCTTATAAACAGCTTTCAAGTGGGCAGACCATTAAGAGTGCATTTTCCACCCACATTTTCCATTTAATCCAAACTGCATATTTCCCATCCGGTACCTCTTCAATCAAAACTCCAAAAAACTTTGATTCATCATTTGTGTATGATAAACAAAAAATTGTATAACTATAAAACTCGTTCCACAAAATGGGATGGAATGCCATATAAAACCTTAAGAAGAACATTTGAAAACAACTGAGTTCATGTCAAAAGGATTTGTAAATGAGCGCAATATGTTATATGTTTTACACAGCATCTGGATTCTTTTTGAAATTGAGGTTGTATTCTAACAGTGACTACCTTTCTCTTAGTCCCAGGTCGGGCTCCTCTCCCTGTTGTCGTATCCTGAACAAGGTGTTCTAGGTTGGGTTTGAAATGCTGCAGGAGCTGTGCACACAGGGGTCCATCATCTCCTTCCAACTGAGACACAGACAAGAACGAGTACTTGTACTGCAACGCTGTGGGACTGCTAGGCACTTCAAGCATTTCCACCACCTACAGAAAATACACGAAGAGAGGGAAACAGAGGAATTGTAAAGCAGATTATAAATTTTAGATTTTCTAATGGAATTTTCGTTTAGTAGTTTTGGTTTAACCGTTTTCCCTGGTTGGTGGGTTAAAACTCACAATGTAGTACTGTGGAAGACGTGTGAGCTTAATGAAGAGTTTATGTTTGGACAAGCTGCCAATGGGGTGAGAAGCTGAGTTAGACAGGTGAAGGACATCAGTGCACACAGTGGGAAGGTGTTTCACAGACTGTCGACAGCGCTGCTCCCCCAACCAGAACCTTGTCAGAGAAAAAGATGTTAAAAAAGTTCATAGCTCAGTTGTCTTACAGCGTTCACACTTTTCACTCGTGCAAGACTCTGGCAACTGACAGCCCTGGCAACTTTTCTAAACATCCATCTTGCCACCTGCTTAGCCAAGTGTTACTACAAACAGTCACTGCGACTAACTGCAATTAGTCAATTTTGACAAGCAGGAAGAAGGCGTCAGTCTCTGTCTCCCACTGTTGACTCTGAACTGCCTCTGCTATCTTCACTGTGCCAAATAATACTTAAATGTCAGCAGTAAATATAAATCTCATGTTTAAATCTACTTGAAAAGTGAGGAGGTGGACTTACTTCAGCTGCTGAAGCCAGGAAATGATGCGCTTCATGTCATCGTTAATGGTCTTTTCAATCTCATCCAGCATGGACTGATCTAGAGAGAACATATCATGGTTTTATGTTCACAGACCTCAGTTTAGTATCAATTTACATCATCCTAGCCACATTATCAGCTACACTGTTACTTTTTTTCCCGATTGTAATATAAAACCAAACTCTTTTATAAACAAAATTGCATTTGTGTTGTGACATACATCTTGGCACCAGAAATCCTATCACAACAAAAAGTTAACATTTGCTATGACTTACCTAGTCCATACAACATGGGTTGAAACATGCCAGAGTGCAGGTCAACAAAAATGTGCAAGCACTCTGAGCGACCACACGGTTCGAGAATTGGAATAACAAGTGTGGGTAAAGCGGTCTCGATGAACGCTGCAATGAACAAACACACACTTTAAGTATCTCTTTTTCAAGATCACTTAAATAAATACACAGACAAACTGAGTAACAGTATGGTTACAGCACAGTTATTAAGACAGAGCAAAAGGCAGAGGCCTAAAAAAATTTCTTTAGAAGCTAAAGGGAATTTTCCCCATGCAGTTCACTATCAAAGAAATATTTCAATGCTGGAAACATGGACTTTTTATGAATTTGGGCTGTCTGTGCAGTACAAAGACACATATTTTAGAAGTTGCCACTCCATAACCAGAAAAACAGTGAACAACAACTGCCTTGTAAACCAGGCAAGTTGTAGTTTACATCTATTTTTGCAGCATAAAAAGGGCTTTAGTTTTTTTCTGATGGGACATTATGCATGCAATGTTTGAGCTATCATCTTTGAGATGACAGCTGAGGTTTGTTTTGCACGATTACCACTCTACTTATATCGTCAAGTGTTATCTGGTGGATAGACCCCCTCCTTCTATTGGGTGCTTCAATGACTGGAAAGTTGTTTTTGACTTGTGATATGCTAGCTTCTGGCTTCACTTATTTATTGTTTTTGTGTAGGTCCATACAGAATTTTTTGACATTGGCAGTCCCTGCATGTTGGTACAAATGTTATGCTGATGCCTTCGTTCCAAAAAGAACATATATGGTACCAGTGTCTGGTAATATTCTCTGTTTTACAAAGTTTTGTGTCATTACCAGGCGACAGTAACAAAAGAAGGCAAAATCTAATTATCAAGAAAAGGTGATAGTTGCACAAAATCTTAGATTTTTTTTTAAGCAAATGGCTATTCCAGAAATTTGAAAATTGTTGCTCATTTCTAAAACTTCCAACATTGTACTGATACAAGTCTGGTTGAAAATCAACAGAGTTACAAGCTTTTAGGACCACAGAAGACCTCCTGGCAGATTTTTGGGGGGGGGATTTAAAAAGGATGTTTTCTGCACAGTAAACAATGCTTCCTTGTGTCAACTGTGATAACCGATTGGCTTAAGGCTGCATCTGCTGTGGGGGATGACACTGATTACTGTGCATTTTCATAACATAAACCTAAAATTGTGTTTAACTGTGGTAAGAAAGTAGGGTAAATGCATACAGTTGTCACTGGGATTGCTGGTCTTCAGTATGGCCTTCAGCTCCTGTAGCTTCTGATGGGACCGGGCATGCACACTATCGATCAAAAGTTTCTCCACTGACAGATGGTCAATCTAAAGAATGAAAGAACAAATTTATTCAATTGTACCTAAGATATATTTGCAGTAAGCCATACTGCTCTGAAGTTCATATTACACTGAAAACGTAATTACTGAAAACATATGTTCTCCTTACCTTCATAGCTCTCTCCATTAATTTTGAGTCACAGGCAGGCAGAGGAGGCTCATGAGATATCTGCAGTGGCTTAGATCCATCAGATTCATCGATCTTGATAGTGACTTTATGTACCGACGCTGTACCTGTTTTCCTACCCAAAACCTGTTGGCTGGACAAGAAAAATAAAGAGAAAAAAAAGGTTTTAATGCACTCCACCATTTTGACCTTTCTTTCATCACATAACTTTGGTAGTTTTTGAAGAAGACATTGTTCTTGTCCATACATGTAAGGGAAATTTATTAAGTCTTACTTCCAGACACTGAGTGTGAGGTATTTTGCGGGTACATATCTCTCTTCCTGAACCAGGTCTCCCCATCGCTCTCTTATCAGCATCAGGGTCTGAGAGTGGAGCACCTCTAGCTGCAGTGACAGACAGAAGGAGTCTGGAAACATTGCAGTTAAAGAAGACATAGTGTGGGAAAATACCAAGTCTAGGTGAACAGGGATATAGTACTTTACACATCTTTTCATTAACATTCAAAACACACTCACACATATCCTCAAGACACATACACTTTGTTGGTAAAAGGGGTATTTGTGCCCAACACAGACTGCTCTTTGTGGTAGAGAGTAGAGATGTACTGATTAGCATTGTGATAAGCACAGTCGTGCTCAGCCTGCATACTTGATGAGGGTCTTTGATATTAGCATGGATACTAACAAGCTTTTGTTCCTCTCTATGATTTACCTCAGACTGATGAGCGATAAAGCCTCTAACTGTCTGATCACAACTAATCCTCTCTGTCCTACACCCATGTGTTACAACAGCATGATATTGCAATCAGTTCTGATGTTTACCTAATAGCACCCTTGTATTTTGTTGAAAATGTAATTTAGCTGGGTTTTTCTTTTTAGCATGGACACATAAAACTAAATGTATCTGTTTCCTACTTCAGGTGTCCAAAACACATCTCCCTTAAGATTCAATTACACCTGTCTAGGTGAGGGGTTGTGGTGAAAACAGCGCTGCCTTTCCCTGTCAGTAACAAAGGGAGGTTGTGTTGTTTGAGAACTAATGAAAAAGAGGGGGTTAAGAAGGATGCAATTCTGCAGCTGTGTTTTGCATTGGAATGCTGCACGTGTCTGCCAAACCAGTCAATACTCTATTTGCTCCAACTCACACTTTTGACCTACTGCAGTGGTTCACATCCGACTAGGATTAAAGTCAAGTGTTTTTGTACAGCACATACACAAATTCCCTCTGTGTGTGTGTGTGTGTGTGTGTTTGTGTGCGTTAAGATAGACATAAACCAAGAAAGGATACGCAAACAGTTGTACATGTCCTGTAGGGGTTTTTCATCTGCACACAGACGTGCCTGGACCAGCTCATGGATGAAGTTCACCTGCAAACTGTGGACCAAGGCTCGGCCATCTGTCAATATGTATGAGGGGAGAATAGATAGATTGGGGGAATGGGGTGTCAGACAAAGTCGAGAGTAAGTTAGAAATGGAACAATTTAATGATGTGTGCTGTCAGTCTGATCGTTGACATCCACCGTGGTGTACAGCAGAGCTGGACGAGTGTGTGCTTTACCTCCAGTTTCTTTGTCCTCAACCAGAATCTCCAACTTCAGCAGCCTCCAGGGAATATCGGGATCATCCCCCATCACTGTCAGAGTAGCCTCAAACTCTCCTTCCACACGAAACTTTACACGTCCATTTGCTACACAAATACACCAATAAGCAAACATACATGTGAGCTCTTCTCATTTTCAATAAAGCTGAATACAAACTGCGAAAGATGATATAGGACTGGCTATCAGTTAAAATGTACCATACAGGGTTAATGTTGCCTACCAACTGTTAGGTTTGCTAACTGGGGTGGTAAGTCTGTGGTTACAAGGCGATGTCGCAGAATCTGATTAAGCTGGCTCAGAGTGGTTTGCTTCTCAGACTTAGTGATGGGGTCGGGAGGAATGATCTTATCCTGCGCAGATTGACACAAGCATAGAGGTGAGAACATTGTTAAAAGGCAAAAAGTTCATTTTTATGTAAGACTGTAGAAAAGCCATCTTTGCATGCAGAAAAGGAAATTTAGTAGACTTACTCGTATACATGTAGGCAAGCGTGGGTATGATCCTGTGGTGAGAACATCAATGGCAAAAGGGATGGCAAAGCTTGGCAAACGAGCATGTACGAGGGCATCTCTAGCCAGTGATGCCAGCCTATCGGCTGTATCCACAAACAGGATGGTCTGCTGATCCAAGAAGCTGGAAATCATCTTTTAAAGGATTGGATAAGAAGTTCATTAGTCTCTGACTGACCCAAAGCAACTTACAGTGTATTATCAATATGCAACAATACACAGTGAAAATGGGGAAGTTAAACTACATAAAACATACCGCACACTTCTCCACTTTCCCTGCATTACTTGCCCACTTCACAAGGGCTAGGAGACGGACAAACAGCTGCCTCGTACGACTGGCAAACTGGACTATCTCAATTTTCCTGAAAATAAACCAGGTGATACAAAACTTAAATACAAGAGATTTTTAATAAAACTAGTAGTTTAAAGAGTGACTGAATAAAGAAGTTATATATTAAATGTAAACAAAAAAAAACAAAAAACAAAAATGTACCTCTCCATGTCAGTTTTTCTGGGGAGTCTGAAAAAGAAAAAAAAAGTTAAATTATTGACATTCACCTTATCTGAACTGAGAGAGTCCAAATGTTTTACCCAGCCCAACTCTGTGCAGCCTGATATGACAGAGTATTTTCATTGCCGATAATCAAAGTGCTCATGTTTCATTTAACATCAAGATGAAAATGGACCAAGATGAGAAGAAACATCAGGACTGATGTAAGTGGTCCACCTGGTGTCTCACTATTAACAAATTCAAACAAATACATGTTTTGGGATACTTCCGGTAAGTTAATTCGTAAATTAATTCAATCTTTTCAGATCTAATGAGTTGTAATGATGTGTTGTTTACCCGTACGCCCCCTCACAAACAGTAGTTGCCTATGCTAACGTTATTAGCTTTTTATAAACCTCATCCCGGTGTTAAACCGTCCCACAGCTTCTCGATTGGTATCAGCTTGATGAGCCCGCAAACGATTATTTTACAGACTGGAAGGAGAGCATCCTCCGAGTTTACTACCGTCAGCCCGCCGGTTATCCTGGTTAGCCGTTAGGGCCTAACGTTAGCTATGGTAGAATGGCAATGTTACTTACAGTTCTGCCAGCAGGGTGATTTCATGGTAGGTCCTCTGGAGAAGAAACTCAATTAACAGGCTCAATCGGACCCCCTGTGTAGCCGGGGCACCGGGTGGTGGTGGCTGTGGACCCGAGACAACCGGACCTCCGAGTGGGACGAGCTGCCCATCTGATCCAATCTGCACCGGAGCCATTTTGCACTGAAGATACAGGCTAGTTAGCTACAGCGACGCTCACCAAGCGCTACAACGGAAAACTATCGAGTTGTAGCGGCTAGCTGCTTGTGAAAAGATTTTTTTTCACAGTCTCACAACATTTCTTTCGTGAGATGCTTTCCTCGGCATGGGCTCGGTTTCCCTATCTAGCGAGAAACTCAACAAATGCACTAAATGTTTTAACTCATTACGGAGAAGGATCAACGCCGCTCGGCCGCCATCTTTGCTGTCGGGAATCCTGACTGTAGGTTCGGGTGGGACAGAAAACCCAGACAAGAGCCTTGAGGAGTGAGAGTCATGAACGTCTAATCATGGTGCTTTTACACCTTCAGAATATTTTTTCCGTTAATAAATCGATTATTTGGTCTGTGAAAATTCTCCAACCGTGACATTTGTTTGTCAAAGTTACCCTGACGCACTATTTGTTTCATCATACCTATTGTAAAAACCTTAAAATTAGGAGGCTACACGTAGATTAGGTTATTAACATAATCGAAATTATAAGTGACGTTTGTGCAAGTGGAGCCATAAAATATTCGGCGAGACAAATTGTTAATCAATATTGTTGCCAATTTAGTTTCTGTAGGTCAATTAATCAGTTAATATTTCATCAGAAAATTAAAAAACGTGTGAAAAACTGTCAAATAATTGCAGAATAATTAAAAAATGCACTATTTCCCTCTAAAATGTATAGAATTAGACGTGAAAAGAACCATGAAAAGATATGACTCAAGAAGATTCAACTAGGCCTTTACCTCAATAACTTTTCCTGATTTTTTTTTAGTTGCTTTTGGCCCTGATTATGCTGTTGGCTTTGATGAGTAACTCTGGAGAAACAGCACTATATCAGACACTGATGATTTGTTCGGTATTTTCATGTCATGTCATTTACTAGCCAAACCTGCAATGCTGCATCTAATTAGGCTCTAAAACACTGCTTTATAAAACACCTCCATGAACTTCTGGTCAACAAAATTTACTCAAAGTCACCACAACAAGTGCAGGCATTGTTGACTATAAACATGCATGCTCCATGTCAGACAGCTATCTAGAAAAACACTATGGTGTACTGCATGTAAAAGGGAATCTGTGAGATGGTTCTGTTGTGGATGGCCCACTTCAAGAGGGTCAACCACCATTTCCTCTGTATTTTTAATATTTAAGAGCAGGTGGTTATCATCACACAATACAACAAATCTTAGTGTTTCAATATAATACTCTGAAATGTAAATGCCATTTTTCATTACTAATGTTTAAAACATATTTATGATGGAGTTTTTTTCAATAAGATTTTCTTTAACAGTGCACTAGGCCAGAGATTTATGGCAATCTCTGCCATCTCTTCACTGCATGATGTCAGCACAAACCCAGGCTGGGCCAGGGGCCTTTAAGTGCATGAGAACAGTCTCTGTACCACATGCGGGTCGATAGTAATGTTTAGGCAGTCCAATGCAGTTTTTATATATATATATCTCCACATTTGGCTCTTCTGAGAAATCAGCCGTTTGAAAAGAAATTAGTTGTTCAACAGCTTGAGGCTTAAGTATTTGGTATTGTATCATATATTTTTTCCAAAATCAGCTCTGTTGTACCACTTGACCCCTCCAAAAACTTCCTATGAAAGCAATGTCTCCCATTAAATTGTGTAAATTGCAAAATTGTTGCATTAGTTTGCATCATACAGACATTTTAATTTTTCTATTCATTTTCAAAAATAATGGGTTTCTGCTGAGCAAATGAGTAATTACAGTGAATATCGAAAGTTTTAAATTATAACTATAAGAAATATGGCAATGTTCTTCCACTATTTTGTGATATCAACTGACATGTTATGAGCCATAAACTGGGTCCTGCTGTATTTCAGACCCTACATAGTTCCAGACAGCCAACTGTATCTCAACTGCACTGTGTCAGCGCTGGGCAACGGCTTGGCTTAGATGTAGTTGTGAGACCCCCTTTGTTGCTGCTGTCATTGCATTTACATGACCAAGTAGATGTGTTTCATCAAATTATCACAGAGCAATTTAGGGCAATGAAATATTTAATGAGTCATGTACACAGCTCACAAAGAAGGGGGCAAACTTGGTGTTAGTTGGTGCCCAGCAGCTCATTTTTGCCCTGTGGCCTTAAAACAGGTTCAGGGGCAGGTTTACGGTCACACTTTTCAAAGTCTGTCTGAAAACAATCACTGTACCTATTTGAACACTGAAACAGGTTTTGCTTGCTGTAATCAATCTTCCTGTTCAGTGTGTTTATGGAACCCAATAAACTTTGGAATGTACTTTTGCACAGGAGGAGGACTTTCCCCTTCACTTAAATTAAAATGAATTTAGGAAAGGATCTCTTAATTAATTGCCAGTATGGATGAGAAAATTACAGGAAGAGAAATCATAGACCAAGGGAATAACCACAGAGAAAAATGTTTGAGTCACTCAACCATAGCTTAAGCTAAATCTGATCTTATTTGCCATGAACAATATTATTCCATGCCAAAGGTTTGTGGATGGAGCTCTTTACAGGTTTTTTAGTTCTTTTAGGCACATTCTGTTTTATAGATGCTGAAATGGACGGTGTGTACCCTGTAATCTGCGTTTTTATTTTAATTAAAATATTGTATATTCACTTCTGACCACCCTGTGCGATAGGAGGCGATAAAGTCCAGTGCGTCAGGTTGCTTAGTTTTTCGTGTGGTTTTTATCAAAATACGGTTTGGATCTTCTTGTCGGAACCGGAGTCGTTTATCAGAATTGAGAGGGGATATAATGTCCTTTCCATTCAGCGGGTGTTGTGTTTGCTGAGCTGCTCTCGGTTGCGGTGAAAATTAGCTCACAGACAACGCTCATTCTGAGAGTTCACGCAGTCGCCTATTCTGTTTTACTTCACAGCATTTGTGTCCGACTGCGCTTCCGCCATGTTGAACTGATTCAAGTTGTAAGTGACTGCTGGGACCGAAGTGACAAGCCCCACAAATCGGACTAGATAGAGTTAGGGGGCTGTTACCGCGCCGGTGACGCAGGAAAAACACCCAGAAGCAGAGGAAAAACGTAGGAATTAGATCTTTCTAGTAACAGGTTTGTGTCCTGCCAAACTGTCACCGATATAGGCCACGTTTATGTAATATACGACGACACCATCGTTCAAGGCTGGACGTAGCCCGTGAATAGAGGGGGAAGTCATATCAAATTCCTGGTGAGTTGTTAGCTAACTAACGCTAGCTTGGTAAGCTGGCTGGTGATTGTTAGCCTGCTACTGCTAGCATCAGCTGGTAGTGGATGCAAGGTAACATTACTGAATTTGTGTTGCTTCTGTTAATCATTTGCTAGCGTTTTTTATTTGTTAGCCTCTGCTTACTGCACCGTTGACAATGTCAAGGCGATTAAATTGCAATTCATGGCTGTAGTTGTACGTGTATTCAGATTAGCTCACTCCGCTAGATTCATCAACGCCAAGCTAGCGCTAGCTACCCGCAAACGGTCCTGGACACAGTCTACAGACTGAGGAGAAACATTTCCTTCAAACCTCTCATGTTTACAACTTACTGATATTTGGTTTATCTTCCACACTTGGCTCTTAAACATTTCATTAATACTGCCTTTATTGAATGCGCATTTCTACTTATATTTTCTGTCATTTGGGTGTCCATGAAAGTAATTTCAGTTTCTTAAGCTAAGTTATTACTTGGCGTTAGACGATAACGTTGCAAGTCAGAACAGTCACCCACTGAATTTCAGGAAATAGACGTCTCCCCTGTCACTCATATATTTTATTTAAGACAGATATATAGGTTAACCAATTTTGAATGCAAAAATGGCTTAAAATGACGTTAAGCCTAATTTGAGAGGGTTCGTTTTACAAATTGAAAAGCTAGTTAGTTATGAAACAAGATATCAACAAGCCGCTTGACAAAATAGAAACGTTAACGTTAGCTGAATGTACATTCGGGTGTTTTACTTGCATATAAGCTAACGGCTAGCTAACATCAACTGTTTATCTGGGTTCTCTTCGTTAGCACGCTAGCACGACAGATGCTCATTGTAAATGGCGTTACGGGAACATGGTCGGTCAACAATAAACGCCGTTTTAAGTTATGTTACATCGACAATGATTTTAGTAATCAACCAAGCTATGTCTGTGCTCAGGCGCGTCCGTCATGATGCAAAGATTTGCATTGGATATTTATAATGCAAGGCCCGATCGAATAATGAGGCCTGCGTGTTTCAGCGCAATGGGCTTTGGACGACAAGGCCGTCACTGCTCTGCTGTCTGGGCGGATCGCCTTGCTAACCCAACGTTAGTTGCCGCAGCTAGCTAGCAGCAGGCGTTAACTAACTAAACCACCAGCTGTTAACGGTTGTTGACAGCGCTAGTTTGTAATGATAGTTACGTAATGTCAGCGTGTTCTTCATATGTATCTGGGCCATCTAATTTTGAGGATATTAGTAGGCAACACTCATAATGTTAAGTGACCGATCTCATCGTCCTTATAATGTCTGTTTTTTATAAATAACACTAGCCTTGACGTTTCCACGCCGGTTCAATCTAAAAGGCCGCAATTGTACCTAGCTTAGCGCCTGTCTTAACTGTGTGGATACCGTGCTTTGGGACACCGTTGATAAAAGAACACAATGCTTTCTTTGCGTCTTGAAGGTAACCCACCCCTTACCCCTATTTGTAATTCGTTAGCTAATGTATTGTTACGCTTTGAGTAGCTCTGGATATATGTTGTAAAATTTTGTTCCAAGGAAGCCAAAGACACTTGCCCGATTTTGACTATGAAGACTGTCATGAAATGTGCTGTCTGTGATGACAGCTGCAACCTAAATTGCTAATGCTAAAGCAGATGTCAGTTGCCACCTGTAAAATAGGAAATAATCTAGTTTCACTACCCTTGACCCAAGAAAAACTTTTAACAGTAAACAAACTAGATATGGTTTAGCTTTCGTTTCACTTTATTTGTAACTCAAAATAATTATTTCCTGCTCATTAGATAGATATATGGTCACAGTGAACACAAATCTGGTGGCCATCATCAAAGTCAAATCATCCTCTTTATACACACATATTTACTTCTTGTAAGCGATATCCTTCCTGTTGGTGTTAGCCATGACTACTCACCATTCCTCTCCAAGAGGGCAGAACAGCTGCAGCTGTGGTTTCTAATGATGTTTATATTTTCATTAACTGGGTTGTCTTATTTTTATCTTACTGTTGTAGATTGTACATCAAACATTCTACTTAATTCAGTTTTCATTTCCAGTTGATTTGGCAAACTACTGACGATTCTGGGCATTAGACACAACGAAGAAACGCTTAGAAATTGAGATCATAATGACTCAGACTCCTGTCCTTTTGCATTGTTTAACAAAGAATCAGACTTTATATTGTGATGGTCAGCTATAATGAAACCTTTGGTTGGTAAGGCAGCATAGTTGATGCTATTTTTTTCTCTGTTTTGTCATCAAGCATCAAGTCATTTTCCCTTCTTTCTATGATGCCATACACCTTGTTAACTTTGATCATATGAAATTCCTTGAAGAAATTTATGTCCGTCTCTCTTGTCAGAAATAGGTTTAAAGCAACATCCACTTTAACCCATGTGTTAGTTTCAGTAACCAAAAGACTGAAAGGTGTTGTGTATTACTTACGATAGAGGGGCAGTATAATTGGCGATTCATGTATTGAGTCCTATCCCATGAAATTAAATTTACATTTGGCTAATTTGTGTGTCCCAGGATTTCAATTAATTTTTACAAATTGGGTTTGTTGTCAATTTTTTTATTTTTTATTGTGGCTGCCACTCTTGGAAAAAAATACTAAACAAAATGATTTTACTGACTCCTTTGGTTTAACTTCTTCTCTTTCTTGGATGCTGAAAAATGTACAAACTTAAAATTAATTTGAAAGTTAATTTGTTATGAAAGCTTAGGTATGAAACTTACCATTTTCTGTTTTTTTTTTAAATTGATTACAGCTCGTAATGATTCTTCATTTTAATTCTTTGAGGGACTCCATCACAGGTGTCATGCTCATTTCACTTCAGTTACAACAATTGCGGTAATCATCACTTTTCAGGCAAAGTCATTTCATGGTTTTAATTTAACAAATGTGACAATTTGCTGCTTTTCTTTTTACTTACTAAGATTTTTACTTTTTACTTTTTAAGTTTTTACTTTTAGATAGCCAAAACAAGCTCTGTGAAGATGTTACCTGGGACTCTGGATATACTGTGGCAGCATTTATCACTATTTTCAGTATTTAGGCAAAAAACAGACAATTACCTAATTAGATGAGGAAAAAATTGTAGATTAATCTACTACAAAAGTAATCATTTGTTGTAATTTTATACAAAAAAGTTATAATGCTATTGAAACATGGTTGTTACTGAAAGGCTGTTTTCATACATTGTTAAGCCTTGGTTGTACCTGAGGCAGAATTTTGTCAGTCGAATCAGATTTGATTGTTCAATAAGATTCCCCTATTCATTACTGTTTTTGTTTTGTTTTGTTTTGTTCTTTTTTAGCATAACACTAGACCACTTCAGCCTTGTATTTCCTTGTATTTTACCCATAAGACTTATGTTTTGCTCCCTCTTTTGTCATCTGATGTGAAATATCAGATTTCCAGATAGTTGGAGAGAGTTAAAATGTGCATCCTGCTCTTCATTCAGTTAACCTGTAAAATCTACAAGCATCTTGGAGCTATGAAATTATCTCTTTTGGGCTGCCAGCCCAATATTCATTCAAATGGGACAGAACAAGACTCCAGAGTAACTCCCATGCATTCAATGCATACATAAATTTGTAACTTTGTCGACACATCTCTAAATAATGTTTTGCTCCCAGAGCTGGAAGTATAGATGAATCATCAGTTACAATTCAAGTTGGCCTCTCAGTTGACTTTATAATTACACATGACTTTTGCTACACTTGTGCCCTGGCAGCAACTTGCAAATACATGTGGAGATTTGTCTCTGTGCCTCAGTAGCTGTATATACCACAAGTTGTTGGTAGCACCCACTGATTTTAAGTATGGCCAGACTTTATGCCTCCCAGTGAACCCAGCTTGACTGGGAATCAACACAGCCTCCGAGACTGAAAGAGACCAGTTTGAAAACAGAGAACTCAGTACCAAGGTGATTTTCTTTTCTGGTTGGGTCCTGAACGCTCCCTCAGTTGTTTTGAACAATGATAACAGACATATCATTTTCCTCTTCTGCCTAACAAAATACACAGCTGTGCTGCTTCTGCTGCTCCAAACCATCTCCAAATAACTAAACAATTGTTTTTTTTTTTTTAAAAATCAGAGTCCTTTTTTGCACATGCATACAAGCACAATTTAGGTGCTTTGAACTCTTCTTGCTATCTTCTCTTTCTTTGATCCTATCGATATTTCAAAACAGTATAAGTATTTATATCAACCCAAAAATAGTAATCATTACAGGTGAGTCCTTATTCTGCAACCTCCAAACGATGCCAACCCCTAACCTGAATCTATTGAAGTATGAATTCACAGTAAATGAGAATGCTTTTGACACAGACAATTTGTGTCGTGCATGTGTGAACGGGCAAGTCCAAAAAATGTCCAGACTTGATTCTCACATTGTCTGGATTCTGTAATTGAAGATGTCTTTAGGTCGTCTTCAACAGTGTGGAGTGGTGCTGGGTTTTTTTCTATATATATGTGAAGAACCTAATGAGCAGGCACTGGGTTGCATGGAGTGTGTGAGATGGGAAGCAAATACTGACCCGATTTAATGAAAGTAACAGACTATGTATTTTAATGCAAAATCTGATTGTATTAATATACATAGTATTGTCTCATCCCACATCTTGCTTTTAAATAGATCAATATGATGTAAAAACTTGATATACTGCCTGGTGGTATGAAGGCTATACTGCTACTGAGGGCAGTGAAAAAGAACTGCACACATTTGCAAATCCCGACATACATTTAAAAATCCTTGCAACTGTGGAAGTCTAGTTGAAAGTCTTATGCTTATGCTCTTAGAAGACTGAGAGGCTATGTTGCTATTAATGACTCGTCTTTTACTTCAGCTCTTGGACAAAAATATTTAGACTTTTCAGCCAATGTTATCAATGTAGGCATTTACAGTTTTATGTACGCATATACAGATTTGTCTGTACATTCACTAATTTATCTACACATTTCAAAACTTGTCTACACATTTACAAATCCCATTACGCTTGCATATCTAATGCAGGATTGGAGTTTTTTTTTTTACACATTTACAATTCTGGTAAAGCGAACAGTGTTTTGAATACACATTTGCAGATTCCTGTGCAGATGTACAGATCTCAATACAAGTTCAGGCATCGATAGCAGTACCCCCCTTTTTTTAGAGGCTCAGTAATTAGTAATTTCACAAGCAGTTTATGGCCAGGTGAAGCCAGTTTTTTTCATTATATAACAAATTTAGCAGATAGAGGGTCTGGAGTTGATTCCAAAAGGGATTTCTGTATTTTCATTCAAAGAGGTGTCAGTGACAGGGAAGGAGGCCATCATTAGGCGAAAACAACCCAAAACAAACCTATCAGACAGATAGCAGAAACTTAGGGAGTGGCCAAATCAATGATTTTGTACATTCTTGTTGTCATTTCATTTTAACTTGTTCCATGGTGGTGAGAAGAGAAAAGTGTGGAGGAAAGAAACAGCTCCTGATCTGAAGCATATCACATCATCTGTCAAACATGGTAGAGGCAGTGTTATGGCATAGGCATGCATGGCTGCCAATGGAACAGTGTCACTTGTGTTTACTGACGATGTGACTGCTGATAGAAGTAGCAGGGTGAATCCTGATGTGCTTTGGACTATACTGTCTACTCTCAATCAGCCAAATGCTACAAAACTGATAGAACGGTGCATCATAGTGCAGATGAATAATGACCCAAAACGTACTGCAAAAGCTGATTGAACAGTGTTTCTCAAGACAAGGAAATGGAATATTCTTCAGTGGCCACATCATCTAATCTCAACAAAACTGATCGCTGAAAGACCTGTGTACATTTAGCCGTTATACTTACAATCACGTTAGTTTGTCAAATTACTTTTCCTTTACACTATGTGTAAAAATACATGTAGTTACTTGATAGTTAATGCCATATTTTTGTTGAACCCAGTAAATTAAAGCTAAAAGTCTGCACTACTACCATGCCCAGACTGCTCAGTTCAAATCCATTGGGGTGGTGTAACTGTGGTGAAATTACAAATTGTTATGGTCAGTACTTGCAGACAGTAGAGTGTAGACTGTATATATTATGAGCATAGACACTGGTTTGGAACAAGATTATTTTTGTGGTAATTTCTGCAGTACAATATTATAGTCACCTAAATAATTTTGTTGGTGTATTACAAGTAGCTTAACCAGCCTGCTGATAATTCTGACCTTTACCCCTTCTTCCCTGCTCCAGGTTATGCAATGGTCTCAGCAGCACATCCAGATCTCCAGGTGCTTGTGTCCCTCTCTCGTGTGTCCGGGCTCTCTTCCCTCTGCTCTACAGCTGAGGTGGCTGTGATTTCCCTCCTGGCCAGCGCTCCCTAAGAGGCCAAGATTGCCAAGATCTGCCCTGTGGCGAGCATGACGGCCACCACGCGTGGCTCTCCGGTGGGGGGCAATGACAGTCAGGGCCAGGGCCAGGCACCTGATGCTCAGAGCCAACCCCCACTGCCACAGAACCAGGTAGGCATCATTTTTTCAGCTGATGCTCAACATTGGACATTTCCTGACTGTCCTTCAAAACACCCACCATTTTTTGTCCCTTACATTCAATATTCTTTATGTCTCCCTTTGGCTGGCTGCTGCTATCACCCAATCCTGTCATCTTCTATTTATTTTATTAATTGTATTACACTTTCTTTCCGATGGTAGATACATGTAATTAAATTAACCTCTGTAGGGAGATGGAACGGAGTGTGTTTTGATAGCTCTTTTTTTGTTAGTCCAGACACTGCAGCACATTTTTTTTTAAAGATATTGCTCGTACCTAACCACACACAGTTGCCAAAGGGGACGGAGAGGGAGGGGAGGAGGGAGCGGAAAAGAGGGAGAAAGAGGGTGAAGGCGAGGCATCAATGAACAGAGCCTCCTGAGTGATGGATAAAGGATGTGTGTGTATGTGCAGGCCTGTGTTGGTTAGAGATGAGCCGTGGTGAGACGTGAGAGGCAAGCTGCCTATGTAGGTCAGCCAAGCAGAAGGAGCCTTCACCACACACCCCCACATTTCATATTTCTCAGTTGTGCATTTCTTGAATATGTGTATCCTTCTTTTACTCTCATATACAGCTGCATAGACCACCACTCATGTTCATACGCACTCGTTAGATAAAGAGTGACCTGAAGAAGGGAATGGTAACAATGATGCTTAAATGCACATTTATAGATGCACCATGTTGCCTTTGTTTTTGAAACACTCTTCCTTTTAAAATTTCTATTTTACATCACCGTAACAAAGATACACCCACGTACCAACACTTTTTTACTTCTAACACAGCCATGTCAGCTCTCACTTTTTGTTTTCTCCAGGTAGAACAGGATGAAAAGAGCATGTCTTTGTATGTCAGATACTAAGAGTATAATGATTTAAAAGGATCAGTTTAAAGGCCTTTCAAGAGAGACACCTGCTTCTTTATACCTACATACCTATACGTATGCACTTAATGACCCCAGAACAATGGAAACCCTACCCCATACATAAGTCACTGTGGAACCCACTGTTTTTTTCTATAGTCCTTCCCACACCCTTTACAATATTAGGAAAGAAAGGGTTTTTGTAGTACCTGGGTGATGCGTGTGCCATATCAGTTTCCAAAATCAACCATTACATTGTAGATGAAAGAAGATTACTCAACCAAGCATATTTTTACCTTCTAAACTGTATTAATATCAGGTATGATGTCATTATTTATATTTTCAAAGATGGATCAGTTAAAAATTTGAAAATTATCACAAAGGTACTTGGTGAAACTGATGCACAAGAATACTAGAATTTGCTGATAACAACTTGATCATTTTTTATCAAATTATTTGAGGCCTAGTTTATTAAAAAAATAATATGTGAAGAAATTCACTTAATTTTGTCTAGAATTTTCTATTTTTGAAAAATCTGTAGAGAGAGATTAAGAGTTAATGACAAGTACAGGCCTGTTCATTTCAACAAAGGAAAAATAAGAAGAAAATTAGATGTTGTGCTGTTTCTTTACTGACTTAGTGGCTGTTGGAATATAGATATCAGCATTCTCTATATGCAGCTGAATGCACCTAGAAATCTCTGTCCTTTATTTGTGTCATACTCTGACACAGACAGACAGCAGAAGCAATGTGCCAGTAAGTGACACCAAAATGCAGTAGAGACTCTCAGCATAGTTTCTTATCCCATGACTATTTTGGTGTGTGGTGGATAGTCTTCCAAAATTTCACACTACTCGCCAAATGGAAAATCTACCCACTTTTGGCACTAGAACGGTGTCAATTCTGACCCTGCATTGGAAAGATTTATTAATGTTAATGACAATTAACTATCCATGAACATCAGTAGAGAATACATTGTGATGGTCTATTGAAAATGCTAGTTATATCTACTTTTTCCTGTTGATGACCTAGTTCATTTTTGTCTGAGGAGAAAGTGCTGTGCTACTACTGCTGCTGTACATTTTTTTTATGACTTTTTGAGTGATTGACGTTCTGTCACTGTTTAGTTACTCATCTTTAATGTGGAGAGAGAGTGGGACACAGTTCGTTTGAGTTCAGTGGAGCAGACAGCTCTTGTGACTCCATGACATTTCATAAATTTCCAAAGCAGCAGCATCAGCAATAATTTTAAAGCACAGCGCCTCCTCTGTAGAATGTATATGATGAAAACGCTGGACAGGTGCACACAGTATATCAGTAAGAAAAGTAACACTCTAGCTTCACAGTTTAGCAAGCAAGTGTCATGGACCTTGCACTTTTTTTGGTTAGCTTGTATTGGCTTCATCAAGACAGGGCCATTTTTATACTTTTTACCTTTTTGTGCTCTGGGTAAACAAATAATCAAAAATGCCCCATTGTGTTATATCAAAACCCTGGAGTTGCAAAGGCTTGTTTATTTGTAGTTTCAGTTAATGATATGACCATGAATGCCAGTGAGCTAAGAGAAAAAGCTTTTAAATAAATAAAAAAAAAAGAAAAAAAAGTAGTTTGGCTATTGACCATGTTGTAATTTCTTTACACCTTTTAAAATAGTGCTGTTTGTTGAAATCCTAATATACAGTTACGGTAATGATTAAATAAAAAATTTCAAAATTCCTTTTTTGGTCTTCTCTTTTATTCATGTATGGCAAACTCGGGTTTCATCAGCTGTATGTTAACAGACAAAGCAAACTGCTTGTAATTTAAATTACATGCCTTGTAACTGTGACAGTCACCAAAGAACCTTTGTCAAAGGTCATTACTTTCTGTAACAGCTTTTTAACAGAAGTCAAAAATTCAGGATATACTGTTTAAGGGGAAAAAAGGAAAAGGATAAGGGCCAAGGCCATGAGCAGCATATCTTGGTAGGTGTGCAGCAGAGTAGGATGAGCGAGAGAGGGGTGCGGATCCAGGCTTTTAAAGACCATACACACCTGCATGTGATGACATATGATTACTGGTGGAGCTCAGGCACCTGCAAAAGAAACATCTCAGGCCACACATCTCAGGCCTGTAACACTCCCTCACCCTCGTTGTCTTACTTGTCTCTTTAAACTGTCATAGTATGAAAATCAAATTGCAAATAAAAAAAAAACAGAATAAACAATTTTAATTTTGTTTACAACACTACTGTATTGTATTCCTTCTCTAGCCATACTTGACACTTCCCGCTGCAAACACTCACACAACTTAATATTGTGCAGACATTCCAGTTAAATAACTCAGCAGGTGTTTGTATTTTTCTTAAAAATGTATCTGGAGTGCATAAAGGTCTAATGTAAATCTTATGACATTGCTTGTTGGAAATTACTTTTAAGCACTTTTGATTCATGTGATGACATAATGTTGCTGTCATGTTTTGATCAAATGTTACATGCACATAGATCAATAAGCATTCTGTGGTTTTGAATCTGTTTTTTTTTCTAGACATCATCTCCTAACTCATCTAATGAGAACTCTCCAGTAAGCCCACCAGATGAGCAGGGTCAGGGGGATGGACCCCCTCAGCTGGAAGAGGAGGAGCCTGCCTTCCCTCACACTGACCTAGCCAAGCTGGATGACATGATCAACAGGTATTTATTTGCTCGATGAGGCAGAGGCTGCATCCTCTGTTACGCCTACTTCAGCACACAAGATACATAATGAATATGAACCTGATCTTAGAAATGATGAACTGCAGCAGTGGTTGCAGGCAATGTTGAATGCCACATAACAGATTTTGGTTTAACGGGACAGCTGGAACATCATTAGGCCTATTTTTAGTTTCCCAAGGAGCAAAAAAGCCATGTGAACAAGGTTAATGATTTTTTTTCCCTCACTTATCACTTTGGCAGGTTACTGAATATTTTGACCAGCCACAAAATTTTTTATTGTCCACTTGTGAACACTGAGTCACTGGTACCTAGTCAGTAGAAATTTAATATATATATTTTCATCATGTCACCTAACCCTGACTCATTTTTTCTTAAAAATTGCTTTTTAAAGATTATATTTGATATTTGATATATATAACAATGACAATTGTTAAAACAATTGTTTTTTTCTTTCCAGGCCTCGTTGGGTCGTTCCAGTTTTGCCAAAAGGAGAGTTAGAAGTCCTCTTGGAAGCTGCTATTGACCTGAGTAAAAAAGGTAAGAATAACACAGTATGAGCTTTTGGTCTGAGGAGAGGCACTGACATCCTGAAGTTGTATCTTTTAAAGCAATTCATAGGTTGTTAATCATCACTCATTCAAATGTAGAGCGTTGGAAACAACAAATGCTTTTGTTATAGCAGCAATACAAAAAGTTTCTAAAATACTTTGTATACTCTTCTTGTTGGGCATGAGCAGAGTGCTGCAGAGAAATGTACATGTATAAGGTGCAGGCTATAACTGTTGCAAGTACATGTATGAAGTTATATCACCTGATCATTTTCAGAGCTCATTTTTGGTGACAGGAGATAGCTCCAAATCTGGAGAGGAGAAGGGTGGGGATTGACGACTGTGTAGTTGTGGGCAAGAAACTCAATAAGCACAATGGGCCTCGTTCACTTATATGTGCGCAGAAATGTTCTCATTCGGTGCACAGAATAAGTGTGCACACAAAACATGGTCAGATTCATGATGTGAGCACAGATAGCCTTTTGTATTTAAATCAACTGCACAGTTTACAAATTTAATGAAAGAAGCCTACCTATCAGATTCTTCCCTCTATGCTGAACCAAACATACATACCTTTACTGTTACTTGGTCTCACTAATTAATAGAATCTCATCATTCCTATTACATACAAGCTGAAAATATTAAATGTTCTCTGAGTTGACTTAGTAGTCAAGAGTATTGCGTCTATATGTTTTTGTACCTAAGAATGAAA